>RJWJ010001377.1:0-135219 GCA_004363605.1 Indri indri | reverse complement strand
ATAAGTGGATCTGAAAGATCTTAATTGACATATATTATTTAATTTTTGAAATACGAATCTTTCAGACTCAGGAAACCCTAGAGGTAGTTCCAGTAAGCTTAAGGTATATTATAGAAAGCTCAATCTATATATAGTTTATTAACTTAAAAAGAAGAAAACCTATAATATTTTTGCTAAGCAATAGAGATGCTAAAAGGCAATGGAAAGTAGAAGGATAAGCTTTGTAAAATCAGCTAAGCCAGATAAAAAGTGCCAGTTAATTTAATATGTTTTTATTGACACTGTCACGTATGAACATCACTGTTTTAGGCATGGTGAATCAACCATAAATCTTGTCTTAAAGGCTAGAAGGCCTTTCTAGTAAGGGCTGGAAGACATGTTCATAAATAACTACAACATAAAGCAGAAAGTCTTAAGTGTCTTGTGAAAAAAAGTACAAATAAATTACAAGAGGGAGAGTTACCATCTAGCTAGAGAAGAAATTTGTATAGACTTGAAGTAAAGTGTCGTTTGATCAAGACATCAAAGGGTTAGGTAAGTTTTAGAGTTAAGGAAGGAGGTAATGTATTCCAGGAGTAGAGGAAATTAGTATCTGTGGAAGCACAAGCAGGTGCTGTAGAAGAGTGAATTGCTGAGTTGCCTAGTAATTGCTAGTTACCTCTGTAAAATGCACAGAAGGGGAGGTGTGTGTTTGTGTGTGTGTAAGATGTATATGTTAAATAAGACTAGATAGGCATCTAGAGCAAGATAACTTGACCTAATAGGTCCAAGGAATTTGTTCCGTATTGAAAAGGCAGTGAAAAGCCATTGAAAGCTTTCAGGTGGAGGAGGGACACACTGAAACTGAAGGTGGGCTAGCAGCAGGGTGGCAGTTAGATTATTATAGTAATCTTGGTGAGACTGGGTGAGGGGCTGAGGCGGGCAGCTTCCTAGTGATTAAGAGGAGGTAACGAACATGTGAGGTCCCACTGGGTCAATCAGTAGGCCTTGGCAGTTAATTGATGTGGGGGCGGTAAAAAGAGGAGAAGGCTCTAGAAAGGTTGAGAATTACTAGCCCATTAGATAATAATCCTTTGTATTTGTATATGGAGCTTTAGAATTCATAAAACAGTTATATCTGAGACTTTATAACTCTGTGAGTTAGTTACGTTAGAATTCTCCTTGTTATGGATGAGGAAATAAAGAGCTTAGTGGTTTTTCTATGGTTGATACAGAGAGTAAATCCAGATCTAGGCTTATACCTGTAGTCTTCCAGTTTCTTGGCCAGTGCTTCTTTCTCTAAAATACCCTTCCTTGTGAACCTGGGAAGAAAAACCCTGGCATCTAGTCCCATTGTATGCCAGCAAGTTTTGAATGTGGGCAAATTGCTTTACTTTCTTTGAGCTTTAGTTTCTCTGGATACCCTTATCCTTTCTATCTTGCAGGAATACTTTGAGGGTAAAATACACTGTTTTTATTTTCATCACCTCTTTATTCAGCAAATAATAATTCGCACTAAGTACTATACTTGGTACTAGGAATACAAGATGTTAAAAACACAATCTCTGCTTTTGTGTGTTCCACAGATTAGAGGATGACATAAAACATATAAATAAATAATTATAATAAACCATAATACGTGCTCTAATACAGGTATGTGCTTTTGGCTGTAGAGCCACAGAGGAAGACAAGTCAGGAAAGGCTTCAGAGGGAGTTGTGAACTAAGTCTTGAAGCATGATTGGTGGTCTAAGAGTAGTAAAATATTAAAGCAGAAGGCAAAATAATGTATCATCATCAATATAGTAGCTATTATTTGTTGAAAAGCTTGTAATTCTGACTACATCCCTGCAAGGTAGATATTTTCATTTTATGAGTGAAAAAATAGGTTCAAAATGTTGTGATTTGATCACAGTACAGGATAAAGTCAGTATAGTACATTAAGGAGGTGCAGATAGTTCAGTATCACTAGAGTGTGGTACACGAGTGACAGAATGGATAAAGATAAAACTGGAAAAGCCTCAGTGCTTTGGAGGTACAAGTGTACTGTTTATTCTAGATATTAAACATAAAGATAATAAAACCGAATGGTAGTTTCATGACAGGAGAGAATATTTTAACTTAATGAGAGACAAAGGATTAATAGTCAGTAAAATGCCCAATTAAAAATTGGTTACTGTGTAGGCCTAGATGTTTTCACTGATCAGTTCTCTCAAACATTTAAGGAAGATACAAAACTAATTTTATAGAAACTCTGAGAAAATAGGAGGAGGGAACACTTTCTAACACATTTATAAAGCTATGCCTCTGATACTACTGTGTGACAAAGATTTTAGAAAATATTAGCAAATGGAATCTAGTAATATGCAAAAAGGATAATATATCATTGTCAAGTGGAGTTTATTTCAGAAATGCAAGGTTAGATTCGTATTTTAAAAGCCATATGATTATTTTGATAGATGCAGAATAAGCACTTGACAAAACTTAGTACCCATTCAGAGTAAAGCACTATTAGCAAATTAGAACTAAAAGGGAATATCCTCAATCTGATAAAGGGTATCTATGAAAAACCCACAGCTTAAATCATACTTAATGGTGAAATATCAAGTGCTCTTCCCAAAGATCAGGGAAAAGCAAGGATACCCACTCTCTTCATTCTTTTTAACATTGTACTAGAAATTCTAGTCAATGCAGTAGGCAGGAAAAAGAAACAATGGATGAAATCAGATAGGAGGAAGTAAAACTGTTTCTGTTTGTAGTTGACATGTTTGTTTACATAGAAAAACTGAAGGAACCTAGAAAACAATTACTAGAACTAATAATGGTATTTATTTTGCAGTAAGGACATAAGGTCAGTATATAAAAATCATTGTATTTAGCAGTAAATGAAAAAGTTAAATTTTAAAAATTCCATTAAAAATAGCATTAAGAAACATAAAATACTTAGAAATAAATGTAACAAGAAATATGTAAGACCTGTACCTTAAAGACTATAAGACAATGCTGAAAGAAATTAAGGAAAACCTGAACAAAAGAAGATATTCCATGCTCGTGAACTGGATGACTCAGTGTGGCTAAGATGTCAGTTCTCCCTATATACAGTTCCAATCATAATACCAGCAGGCTTTTTATAGAAAATGCAAAGCTGATTCTAAAATTTATATGGAAACACCAAGGACCCAGGATATACAAAGAAATTGTAAACAAAAAGGGCAAAGTTGGCAGACTTACTTCAACTACTTCAGATACTTATAATAAAACTGCAGTAGCCAAGACAGTATGTGTAGTAGATTGAATAGTGTTCCTCCAAAATTCACATCCACCTGGAATCTCAGGATGGGACTTTATTTGGAAATACGGTCTTTGCAGATGTAACTAGGTAAGATGAGGTCATACTGGATTAGGGTGTACCCTAAATCAAATGACCAGTGTCCTTATAAGATGATGAGACATAGAGACAAAGACACAGAAGCTCATGTGATGATGGAGGTAGAGACTGGAGTGATACATCTGAAAGCCAAGGAGCCCCAAGGATTGCCAGGAGCTCCCAGACGCTAGGAAGAGGACAAGGAAGGATTTTTCCGTGGAGTCTTCAGAGGGAGCATGACCTTGCTGATACCTTGATTTTGGACATCTAGCCTCCAGCACTGTGAAAGAATAAATTTTTGTTGTTTTAAGCCACTCAATTTGTGATACTTTGATGTTAGTGTCTCATATCTTGATAGGGGTTTGGGTTACACAGGTGTATGTAGTTGTAAAAACTCACTGAACGGTACACTTAAGATTTATTTATTTTGTTAAATTTTACCTCAGAAGAAAAAGATCTCTAAACAAATTTTGGACCATACTTACTGATATGCAAGCTGAAGTGATCAGGGGTGAAATGCACTGACGCCCACACTTACCCCAAAGTGCGTTACAAGATGGACTGATGGGTGTGCAGAAGGGTGGGTAGATACATGATAACATGCAAAAGCTAATGTAAAATGTTAATTGTAGAAACTGGTATTTAGGTGTTCGTTGTATAGTTATTTTGATTTTTCAGTACTTTTGGAATTTTTCATAAAATTGGAAATTGTTGGGAAAAATGATTACCACTAATGGAGAATGATTACAAAAATTATTGTACATCTATACTGTGGAATATTGTGTAGCCTTTATCATTCTGTTACATAGAAAGATTTCTAAGCCTTTCTTTTAAGGCAAAAACTAGTTGCAGGGTATTTAAAAAATTAACATAACACAAAGCTAAGTGTTTATAAACACACATAAATTCTTAGAAGAAGTTTGGGGAGGAGATAAGCATCTGTTTATATCTGAGAAGTAGTGTGGAATTGAGGATTTGTGATCAAGGAGAGCTTTGTCTTCGTATGAATGCTTGGCACTTTTAAGGCAAGAATGTATTCAAATATTAAAAATTAATAGAAAAGAAGGGCTAAGGGGTCACAGAGGGGCTTGTATACATGGGGATGAAAAGTTTAACAGTAGTAGTAGTCAAAGAAATGTAAAAAAATAGTGAGGTGTCATTTTAGCCCATCAAATTGCAAAGATATTAAGAATGTGAAGGGCTTGGAGTGGTGGCTCATGGCTGTAATCTAGCACTCTGGGAGGCTGAGACGGAGGATTGCTTGAGGTCAGGAGATTGAGACTAGCCTAAGCAAGAGTGAAGCCCTGGTGTCTACAAAAAATGGACAAAATTAGCCACGCATGGTGGTACATGGTTTGTAGTCCCAGCTACTCAGGAGGATGAGGCAGGGGGATTGCTTGAGCCCAGGAGTTGGAGGTTGCAAGGAGCTATGATGACGCCACTACACTCCAGCCCAGGTAACAGAGCGAGGCACTGTCTCAGAAAAAAAAAAAAAAAAAGAATGTGAAAATATGTATCATTAGAGGTATGGAGTTGAGTACTTTCTTACATAGCAGTGGTGGTAATGTAAATTTATGGAGCTTTTCTGAAAGGCAGTTTGACAGCATACCTCAACAGCCTTAAAAAAAAGAAGCCCATGCTTTTTGATACAGCGTTTTCACTTACAGAGACAGTCAACAGATGCATAAAGGTGTATGTGCAAGGAAATTCATTGCAGCAATAATTATAATAATGGAAAATTGACCAATACCTGTAAGCTCATCATGAAAGAATTAGAGAAATAAATTATAATATGTCCAAATACCCACCTGTTAAAAATGGTGATGCAGGGTTATGTTTGCTTATGTGGGAAAATACCCACTCTGTTAAGAGAAAACAAAATACAAACTTTTTAGGGGGTGGGTGTCCCTTGGATTCATTAAGAGAAAATACAGACTTCAGTAGATAGTAGCATGGAAGGATATATCCTAATATGTTAACAGTGGATATCTTGGCAGTGGTCTTATGGTCGATATTTCTTTTCTTTTTGTTTATGTTAATTTCTACAGTGAAAATGCACAACTTTTAAGAAAAATTTTGCTTTTAGTGATGTTTATAAGGACAGGATAGCAAAGTGGAAAATACTTTTGTTTTCATATTAGGTTAAAAAATATACTAAATTGTTTAAACAACATAATTTCAACTGACAAATGCACCTATGTGAGAAAAAAAAGACTTGGTCGTAAGTAGTGGTTATGTTAATATCAGGATCATAGGATTATGAAAGTTTTTCCTCTTTTATTTGGATTTTGGAGTGATATACCTTTATAATGAAAGATCATCTAATAAAATTTGATGTCCTAGACCTTTTATATAAATTTTATTTGATATTTTTCATTACAGAAGATTATTAGTAACTTTTCAAAATGTTTCTAGGATCTAAATAGGTTTAGACCAATGGAGAAAATGGAGTGACTTGTGATATTTCTTATATTGTTGATTTGTGATTGGTTACTTTTTATTTTTTTATTTATTTTTATTTTTATTTTTTTTGAGACAGAGTCTCTCGCATTCTGTTGCCTGGGCTAGAATGCCGTGGCGTCAGCCTAGCTCACAGCAACCTCAAACTCCTGGGCTCAAGCAATCCTCCTGCCTCAGCCTCCCGAGTAGCTGGGACTATAGGCATGCGCCACCATGCCCGGCTAATTTTTTCTATATATATTTTTAGCTGTCCAATTAATTTCTTTCTATTTTTTGGTAGAGACAGGGTCTCGCTCTTGCTCAGGCTGGTCTTGAACTCCTGAGCTCAAACGATCCACCCGCCTTGGCCTCCCTGAGTGCTAGGATTACAGGCGTGAGCCACTGCACCCGGCCTGTGATGGGTTACTTTTTAAAAGCTATTTGCTGTGAACTATTGAAAGATCTATGGAAATTTCTCCTTTGTAGAAATGACATTGGTTTTTCTGATTTTACCAGGTACAGATTTTACTTACTCATTCAAAGTTCAGTAGTCAATATTTATTTAGTGCTTTGTGTATGTCAGACATAGTACTTTAGTCATGTATGAGTATGTCTTTAATAAATATTAGAGCACAGTTAACAGATTTAGTTGGTCAAATATTCTAAGAAAAAAGAAATAAGTAAATATCTCTTTTCTATTTTGATGTCTGTGGATATTTAAATCATTTATAATGTTTTGACTTTTGGCAAATTCAGTTGCTCTATTTTAGTAGCTTTTCCGTGTTTCTACTTGCTGAAGGAAGGTAGGAAGATAGCCTCCTCACAATCACCGTGATGAGGTTGCAGTTATTACAGTTCTTCAAGATTAGGTCCCACGTATGAGGGTCACAGAGAGGGTGCAGGGCTTTCCGCCATGAGATTCATGAGGTCAGTGACCACGTCTGTGATTGTTTAGTGTTCTGTCATCTTCTGACAGAGGTATCTGACACAAAATAAATATTCAAATGTTTGTTTACCAGCCAATTGAATGAATCTGTAATCTAAAGAGAGAGATGGGAAAAGTAGGATTTTAAATTTGAAATTCATTGTATTAATTTTAATTGAAACATATACATAATCACTTTATGGGACTAGAATAAAAGTTGGTACACACATGCAGGGAAATACTTGCTGCATGTAATTATCTATGCAGACTGTCCAGTAGAGGGCAGGGCTTTACTTGTGGGGAATTTAATACAGCTTTCCTTTTTACCATCATAGAAATGCTTATCTTCTTTGTAATTATCAGTTATCATCATCATAAGTAATAAATGTTTATTTTTCTTTAATTGTTACAGAATATTTGACAAACAGCTCTTGGCCTTTTTAAAATTAAGAAATAATTTCCAGCCGGGCGCGGTGGCTCACGCCTGTAATCCTAGCACTCTGGGAGGCTGAGGCGGGCGGATCGTTCTGAGCTCAGGAGTTCAAGACCAACCTGAGCAAGAGCGAGACCCTGTCTCTACCAAAAACTAGAAAGAAATTAATTGGACAGCTAAAAATATATATAGAAAAAATTAGCTGGGCATAGTGGCGCATGCCTGTAGTCCCAGCTACTCGGGAGGCTGAGACAGTAGGATTGCTTGAGCCCAGGAGGTTGAGGTTGCTGTGAGCTAGGCTAACGCCATGGCACTTGCCCCAGGCAAGAGAGTGAGACTCTGTCTCAAAAAAAAAAAAAAAAAAAGAAATAATTTCCATTAAAAAAAGCTTTTCCTGCTTGCATCTCAGTTTGTGTTGTACAGATTAATAAACACTTTAGTAAGAGGTAAGATTTGCATAAAGATACTAATATGTGAGAAGGCATAAGATCATGTTGGTTTTTTAGATTTTGCATCCATCTCAAATAACATTTGAGTTGAGTATGTTCTTAAATGGCATTTTTTAGGTTCTCATTTGTCTTTCCAAAGCAGTGTTTGACATAGGTCTAAGGCGTTGACAGTTGCGAAGAAGTGCAGTACAATAATGCTTCATCAGATAAGTAAGTGATATTATAAAACTTGTCCACAGAGCATAGTGGCAGCCATTCACGTGTCAGTTTTAAAAGGCAAGAACAGGTACCCAAAGGAGAACTGTCAGCCTATTAAGACACTTGAGGTTAAAAATCTTTAGGTTTAAAATGTTTGAATAGGCACTTCTCCTTATCCCTCCCCTTAAATATGGCTAAGGACAATGGATACTGTATGTGAAACAAACATAGACTCTGAAAGATGGAGGGAAGAAGGCTGGCCAGCTAGGGACTGTGGGACCCTAGGAAAGACATAGCACCAGTGTAGTATCGGCAGAGGCCTAAGGGAGAGCCTGAACTCTCATCCCAACCCAGTAGTATCAAGGTAGGTCTCCCTGTTTCCACCATGGGCACCAAAGGCTGAGTGGTGAAGCTGAATTTTCACCTCTGGCATATTTTTCATAGCTGGCAGTAATGAGGCAGCTATTCCCTTCCCTTGTTAGCTCAGTGTCACAGCAGAAAATTTAAATAAGATCTAAAATTTTAAAATATTCAGAATATTCAGATTTCAATAAAAAAATCACTCATCACCAAGAACCAGGAGTATCTCAACTGAAATGAAAAAAGAACATCAATGGACACCAATCCCGAGATCACACAGATGTTAGAATTATCTCACAAGTATTTTAAAGCAGCTATCGCAAAAAAGCTTCAATGAGCAATTACATACATGCTTGAAACAAATGAAAACATGGAGAGTACCAGTAAAGAAATATTAATAGAAGATATAAAGAAGAACCAAATTTTAGAACTGAAAAATGTAAGAACTGAATTATTTTTAAAAATTCATTGGATGAGTTTAATGGAGACTGGGAATGAATGACAGAGGAAAGAATTGGCGAACTTGAAAAACATTAAGAGAAATTACATAATCTGAACAACAGTGAGAAAATAGACTAAAAACAAGCAAACAAAAAACCCAGAGTTTACAGACCTGTGGAACTATAATAAAAGATCTACTGTTTGTGTCATTGGATTGCCAGAAAGAGAGGAGAAAGAGGGTAGAACTGAAAAAAATACTGAAAGAAATGATGGCTGAAAACTTCCAAAATTTGGCAAAAGACATAACATGCAGATGCAAGAAGCTGAGTGAACCTCAAATAGGATAAACCCAAAGAAATTCATGCCAAGATATATTACAGTCACACTTCTTAAAACCAAAGGCAAAGAAAAAATCTTGAAAGCAGCAAGAGAGAGAGAACACATTAGGGGGAAACAGCTCGAATGACAGTGAATTTCTCATCAGAAAACATGCAGGCCAGAAAGAAGTGAGTGGCACAACATTGTTGGACTGAAAGAAAAGAATTGTGAGCCCAGAATTCTACATCCAGTGAAAATATTCTTTGGGAAGGAAGGGGAAACCAAGACATTCTCGGATGAAGGCAAAGTGAGAGAATTTGTCATGAGCAGACCTACCCTAAAAGAATGTCTAAAGGAATTTCTTGAAGCGGAAAGGAAATGATAAAAGTAGGAATCTTGGAACATCAGGAAGGAAGAAAGAACAACAGAGATAGTAAAAATATATTAAATATAATAGAATTTTTTTTCTCTTTTCGAATGTTATAACTTGTGTTTGACATTTTCTTTTTCACTGTTTTTAAAAATTATAAAACACTGACTAATATAGTTCTTAATATATGTAGAGGAAATATTGAAGACATTTATCTTATAAATGGGAAGATTAAAAGGATTTAAAGGAAGGTAAAGTCTCTGTATTTTACTGGAACTGGTAAAATGTTGACACCAGTAGTAAATGGTGATAAGTCATATATAAAGTAATGCTAGAGCAGCCACTTAAAAAAATCTGTTCACATAATTTTTTGTCCAGAATTTACATTTCCTATGTGACCTCAAAATAAATTTCAAGTGATCCATGTTAGTTGTACCGCAGGCATTTGATAGAAGCAAATAAATAAAGTATCTGCAGAAGCAAACTTTAAAAAAAAAAAAATCTATTCAAAGAGATGCAATGAAAAACACTTTAGATAAACAAAATTCTAAGCTACGTTTAAGTAACCCCAAGGAGGAAGGGAAAAGAAAACAGATGAAAGAAATAAAAAATGAAATAACCATTTAAACATAAATGGCCTAAATTCACCTATTAAAAGACAGATTTACAGAGTAGATTAACAAAATGACATACTGTGCTATTTACAGTAAGTTATTGCTGACAACAATATAAGCAGACTGAGAGCAAAAGATAGCTTTATTTGCAATAGCCACAAACTGGAAACAACCGAAGTGTTTATCAGTAGATGAGCAGCTAAACAGACTGGTATAGTCATAGTATGGTATACTACTCAGTAATAAAAAGGAATGACCTGTTGATACTTGCAACAACTTGAGTGAATCTTAAGAGCATTACACTGTGCGAAAAAAGTCAATTTGAAAGGACACATACTATATTATTCTATGTATGTAACATGACAAAATTACAGAAATGGAAAACAGATTAGTCGTTGCTAGGGGTTAGGGATAGTGAAAGGAAGGAAGTTAAGTGTGACTATAAATGGGTAGCACAAGATCTTTGTTGTAGTGGAATAGTTCTGTAACTTGATTTTGGTGGTGGTTACACAAATGTACATGTGATAAAATGGCATAGAATGATATGCATTATATCATTAATTTTCTGGTTTTGATAGTGTGCTATAGTTATGTAAAATATAACCATTGAGGCAAACTGGATGAAGGTATACTGGACCTCTCTATACTATTTTTGCAACATCCTGTGACTGTAATTATTTCAAAATAAAAAGTTTTAAAAAGCAAAAAGATAAATTATAAGCAGGAAGAATTTGAATATTTTAAACAAATTCATTAATATATTTTATACATTTTCAGATATAGGAAAACAAGTATCTTTAGTGTGTACCTCTAAAATAGTGGAATGTCTTCTAAGGATTTGTGATTTAAAAAAAATTTTAGTTTTCATTTTTAACAGAGTTAAAGAGGCTTAACATGAAGAGGCAGCCATTTAACCACTCTGAACTGTTTACCTTTCTTTTTTTTGTTGTTTGAATGTGTTGACTTCGTACTTCAGAAGATTAGGATTTAGCTGTTTTCACTTCCCCCACTACCACTGATACAGGCCTTATTTCTACACCCCCATTTTTTCACTGTAGTCATCATAGTCATTTCAGTTATATCAATATTCAGGTTTTTTCAGTTGGATAATATAAACACTATTCATATCTAGGCTACCATTGCTTTTCCTCTCTTGTACAACTTTTGTACAGGAAGAACAACTTTTGTTTTCCCCAGAATTAATAATTGTCTTTGTTCACTTGCTTAATTTTCTACATACTGATGATTAATTGAAGCCCAAACTGCCTAAATTGCAAATATCTTTCTGTTCATTCTGAATATCCATTTACTCACTACCTTAATTTAAAGAGAAAAGTATATATAGGTTGCGTTTTAGAGCTTTGGTGTAAAGAAAATTCTTAGTGTTAGAATTTACCTGCAAAACCAGAATGAATGTAAATTCTTTGTTACTTTTTCTGTTTACACACATACCTTGTCCAGCTGCAGATAAACTAATGGTTTTACCTTTATTTCAGTTAGCTCCTGATAGCCAAGAAAATCTGGAGGTATTTATGAAGAGTCTCCCCTCATTAATTCTAAACACTGGTCATACAGGGAAGTGGGGAGAGCTGTGGAGCAGAGACCAGAACACTTGGGTTCTGGTCTAGTTGCTAATTTATCTCCATCTAGGATGATCAACTGACCTCTTGGCTCAGCTTTCTTTTCTCTGTGATAATGACAAGATCAGACTGGATTGTAACTTAGACCTTTTCTAGTTAAAATATCATTTCAAGTAGATAAATGATTTACTTCAATTCTGACTGTATGTGTAATATCTCTAAATTGAGTATTGTCATTTTTGGTACTTTTAAAGAAATATCCTGATGTTTATAGAGAAATTGGATTAAAAGCCCTAAAGTAATATCTAAAGCCTTATAGTGATAGGAAATTATAAAAGACAAAAATGGACCGTGACTACCATCTTTGTTGTGCTTCAAATTATGATATGAGAATTGTGGTTTTAACTTCCCGAGGGTTCCTAGAAAAGGAAAATTCTAAAGCTGTAGGAAATCTCACTGTTTACTACCCAGTAGGTTAGATTTGACCCATACAGTATGCTCTGAAATAATTAATGTGGCTTTTGTGGTGATTTTTTAAAATTACAGACTGTTGAAGCTAGATAGGTCCTTGGGGACTACTGAAAGAGTCCTTGGTCGTCTAGCAGTTTTTAGCTGTAACCAGGGCAGAATGTACTCTTTGTTATTTGCACATGTTTTATTTAATTGTGAATGTTGATGTGAGAGATATTTGATATTTGGGATACTTAATTTGTTTTCAGAGGGCATTAAGGGTAATTATATGCATTTGGAAGTGAATTTTTTAAGTTTGTTGGTGTTCCTGTTGGTATACTTTTTTACATGTGTTTCATGATGATAATGTGCCTCCTTATGGGATTCCGTGAAAAGCAGATATATAATTTAATTTCATAACAAACCTTTATTCATTGGTTATTATTCACTGGTTAATATTGTTCATATATCATATTGGTTTTCAGGTACTTGAAGAAGCAGAAGCTCAACACTTATATCAGTCCATTTTGCCTGATATGGTGAAAATTGCACTCTGTCTGCCAAATATTTGCACCCAGGTTAGTGGAATGTAACTTTGTCTCTAGCTTTCCTGAGACTCTAAATTGAATTTCCTTTAAACTTAAATGGCCCAGGTCAGAGAGAGAGAGAGAAAGAGAGAGAGATGGGAAACAGTTTTTGCCAAAGAGTATGGTAATTTTGCTATATTAAGGAAAAGATTAGAGGCTAGAGCGAATTCTGCAAAAGGACATTAAAAATGCAGTATTCAATTTCTGAGCTTCAGTTTACACTGTTGAAGTTTGTTTACTCAAGGCTTTTCTTTTTACAAGATTGTTTAAACAATCTCTAACTTAAAAAAATATAGACATTATTCAAAACATACTAATGGCTTTGGAATATTTTATTCTCAAAATAGCTTAATACTACACTCCTTCCTCACCTTCTTCAAAGTAATGTATTTTATAACAGATGAGTTCATAGTACTTTAATTTTTAAAAATAAAAGAAAGAATCTGTATTATTTCCCTTTGTTTGGAGTATATTGCCTATATATTGCTACATAACAAATGACCTCAAAATTTAATGGCTTAAAACAATTAAACGTTTATTATCTCACAGTTTCTGTTGGTCATGAACTCAGAAGCAGCTTAGCTGACTGAGTGGTTGTGGCTCAAGGTCTCTCTTGCTTGCAGTCAGGATGTCAGCCAGGGCTGCAGTCATCTGAAGGCTAGACTGGGGCGGGAGGACCCATCTCTAAGTTGGCTCTCTCATGTAGTTGTTGGCAGGAAGCCTCACCACGGGCCTCTCCATAGGCTGATTGGATGTCCTCATGACACAGTAGCTAACATCCCCAGAGCCAGCAATCCAAGAGAGAGAATAAAGAAGCTGCAGTGTCTTTTATGACCTGGTTTCTGAAGGCACCAGCATCACTTCTGATGTTTCTGTTCATTTAGAAGGTAGTCACTAAGTCTAGCGCTACCCAAGGGGAGGAGAACTAGACTTCATCTCTTAAAAGGAGGCGTATCAAAAGAATTTGTAAGCATATTTTCAAGCCCCCATAGAGGTTGTTTTGTTCTTCATGATTTTCTCCTTATGTTTCTCACAATAGTGGCTTGAATTTGCCTTTGTCTTTTATTTCTAGGGCCTGCCCTCTTGCTGCTTGGATGTTAGCCAGGGTTCTAACATTGTTGCTCACACGGTCCCTACAGACATTTGGGTGAAACAATTTCTGAATGTGTGGGATGGTCCCACTCATCGCAATATGTCATTGGGACGCCCCAAAAATCACAAACACAGTCACTGGGGCAACCAAAAAACACCCAGGCATTTCCAAATGCCTACTTGGGGCTATGTCACCTTCCATTGAGAACCACTGAACATTTTTCAACACACCACATTTGTTAACATTTTACTGTGATGTTTCCAATTTTATGTAACTTCGCTTTTGCTGCAGTAATGCACTGTGTCTGAAATGTTTTAGTCTTCGGTAGGTGAAATATTTTTTAAAACATTTCTTCTTGTTTTTGTTGGAAGTTATTTGCTCAATTATATTCCATGTTCATTCTTTTTTCTTTCTCTCCTTTTCTTACTTAGTAAAATCTCCCACTACCTCCTAGTTCTGCCTGACTTTTACTTCTCCTGTGAAGCCTTCCCTGCTTCTCTTAGCCAAGATTTATCCCTCTTGTAGCACTCAAATCATAATTAACATACTGTTTTGTAATTCTTGTCGTTATGTATCTCCTACCACCAGATTATAGTCTTCTTCAAGGGAGATCCTCTTTATGTCCCTGGATTTTGTGTGATGCTTAATTATTAATAAATGCTTTTTGAATTCAGTGTGTAGTTTATAGTCAACAGTATTTGGCCTTTAGGTGAAGATCACTTAATTTTCTTCTCTTCCCTTTATGCATTGGAGAGAAAGCTCCATATTTTATTTAATGAGAAAATTTTATTCAAAAGTATTTAAATTTGTGGGCTACAGTAAGAAGTCATTTGGTCAAACCCAAATCAAACTCCTGGCTTCCCAGCCTTTTGTCCTGGCATAGAACAACTTTCTTCTTTCATTAGCACATCAATGGGGAGCATCCTAATTCTGTGCTCTGCCCTCTACTGAAAAGTCAGCCTCTACCATGAAAGTTAAGATTTTTCACGTTGAGATCAAAATATATCTTTTGGCAAATTAAATCATATATGTTGGTATTTAATGATGTATCACATGAAAGTACTTGAGGCCAAATCTAAAAAGTAAATTTTAGTTTTATAAAAAGAAAATTGAAACAAATTTTAGATAGGAACTTTTTGAAATATCTTGGTTCATAGTGACTAACCAGCCTCTTATTTTGTCTAGCCGAGTGCTTTACAATAAGATTTACGTCTTCTCATTTCCCAAAATATGAGCATTTCTCCTCACCAAGAGAGCAGAAATTATTTATTTAAAATTATACTATTTGTTTATATGGGGGACAAGAAATATTTGTGTTTAAAGTCCGTTAAGCCTAAAATATTTACTGTTAATTTTTAAAATCCTTTTTCTGAATAATTTCATAAATAGTAGTTAAAAATTCATTTCTCACTAAAACCAAGTAATAGTTTGCTTTAAGCCATTGACAGACTGTCACCTTTTCTAAACTCATTGCTGGGTCTGAATAAATATATAGGATGGAAAATGGAGATCAGTATGAGCTCTCTATTTCCTCTTTCTGAGAAAGGGTGATTGCTAGGACCTGAAAGGAGGGAGAATGTTGGATACCATAGGGGAAATAAATTCTTTACCTTTCTCTCTTGTTTGTTTACCTTTGAATTTTTCCAAGAGAAATAGTCGTATTGCAATTTTAACCTATTCTTTTTCCTAGTAAATGCTTATTCTAGCAATGATGTGTATTTCCTGATCATTAGAGAAAGTTGATTGTTACAGCATTGCAGTTTTGATTTGTGGTGCCTGCGTTTCCTCGGGTTCTTTTTGGGTGTTGATTCCCGAGGTATGATCAGGACCGTGTTTTCTAGGCATGCTGGTTTGAGATTAGTGCAGGTACCCAGCACTCTTAGTTCTGGGTCTTACTGAAAGGGAGAAGGAAAAGCATCTCTGAATGTTACGTGGGAGCATTTTGAAACTTAATGGGTAAACTGATAGTTGGTCTTTGGTTTTATCAGCATGTCTTTAGAAAGATAGTTTAACATTTAAAATAGAATAAAACCCACTGAACACAGTACTCAGATCCTGTGGCTTATACTGACAATAAAAGGTCAGTGAATTGGGGTTTGATACAACTAGAAGACATTTTAGACATAAAAGACTTGAAGGAAAAATGTCCTGCATCTTCCTTGACTTGGAATGTTTGATTATGTGAGAAATGCCTATCTTGTTACAAGTTTTATATACATAACTCTATGTTAATGGTTTTTACATGTTCCATTAGTTGCTTTAATAAAGTTAGATTTCGTCACATAAAAAAATTGTCAGTGTGAGGTATGATTCAGAATGAGAGGGAAAAGACTTATTTATTAAATTATTTTCCTTAAATCATTTATTTAAAATTAAGAAGAATTGGCCGGGCACGGTGGCTCACGCCTGTAATCCTAGCACTCTGGGAGGCCGAGGTGGGCGGATCGTTCTGAGCTCAGGAGTTCGAGACCAGCCTGAGCAAGAGCGAGACCCCGTCTCTACCAAAAATAGAAAGAAATTAATTGGACAGCTAAAAATATATATAGAAAAAATTAGCCGGGCATAGTGGCACATGCCTGTAGTCCCAGCTACTCGGGAGGCTGAGACAGTAGGATTGCTCGAGGCCAGGAGTTTGAGGTTGCTGTGAGCTAGGCTGACGCCACGGCACTCTACTCAGGGCAACAGAGTGAGACTCTGTCTCAAAAAAAAAAAATAATAATAATAAAAATAAAAATAAAATAAAATAAAATTAAGAAGAATTGCCCTAACGGTTTTTAATGTAAATAAGAACAAAATTCCGTATAAGCCCTATTGCATATATCTGTTTCTTCTTTGTTTTAATTTTTTATTACATGGGCAATAAATGTGTTTTTATTTACTTGCTAAAGCAATCTTCTTTTTCACTAATAAGTAATGTTTTGTGTTCTCTTCACTGTCATTATTATTGATTAGAAATCTGCAGTTTGTCAAATAAGTGCATTTTTCCAATCATGCTTGACAAACAGCCCTTGACTAACAGTATTGCTGATTTAAGGATTCAGGAGTGGCCTGAAATTATTCCTGCCTTGATTTAGCAAATGCAATTTGGTGCCTCTGCTTTCGAAATTGCTAAACTAATTATTGCTCTTCTCGTCTGTATTTTTTGTTTCCTCTATCAGCCAATACCGCTCCTGAAACAGAAGATGAATCATTCCATCACAATGTCACAGGAACAGATTGCCAGTCTTTTAGCTAATGCTTTCTTCTGCACATTTCCACGACGAAATGCTAAGATGAAATCGGAGTATTCTAGTTACCCAGACATTAACTTCAATCGGTATGTTTTCAGAGAACACGTCTTTAACAGTGAAAGAGAAAGGTGGAAGGAACCAATAGTATTTTTTAAGTGATTTGCTAAGGGTCAACTGTTTTATATACAATGATCTAATTTAATCTTTGCAATAAAGTAAAGTGACGTTTCTACCAATTTGCAGGCAGGGTGATTAAAGTTCACAGAGATTAAAGGACTTGATTGGGGTCCCGGAGCCAGTATGTCACAGAATTGAGGTTTCATCTCAGGCCTGTCTTACTCCAAGGCCCATGCTCTTCCCATCCTCTCAGATTGTCCTCTTTCTCTGAGTGCTATGGATTCCATGTGCCTCTTCAGTTTGATTATTCACAGCAACATTTGTTGTGTTTATATTCCTTATATGCTGAAATAATGTTAAAGGCGGGGTAAAAGTCCTCCTTTTCATAAAGGTATTATAAAATAAGAGTATAAAGTCATTAGGTTATCTTATGAGACTTGAAAAATATACTTGTTAAGATAAAAAATGAAAGGTGACTTGGACTTTTTATAGACATGATTAATTTATCAGTGTAATATTTTTTGAAGGAAGACAAAGGAATGTTCAAATTATTTGACTAAATTAATATCTTGTGAAGGTATTGATAAAGTTTTAAATTCCATTTTCCCAGTGACTGTCCTGTCATCTATAAAAACATTGTAAAGGGATCTTTGTGGCAAATGAATATAATCCCCCTTCCCCATTCCCCGGGCCCTTATCCCCACCTCTATTTCTTTCTTCACTTGAGAATTATCTTTATGAGATCCATAAATAGAATATGAGTTTTCTTCCCCAATGTCAGGGGCAAGACTTAAGAAAATTGCTGTAATATGTGCTCCTCTTTCGCAGTAGGTTGTGAGTAATGCCCTTCCCACCACCTCTAATCACCCCTGTCTTGCCTCTGACGCTGGGTCAGTGTGGGCAGCGTGCAGAGTGGGAGGTACAGTCCCGGAGCAAACAGACAAACCACTTTCGTCATACTGTTTTGGTCTTCAAAGTGGAATAGTGCAGTAATACCACTTACTTTAATTTGCCTTCTTTATGTAATTTCTTTAAAAACTTTTTATTGTGAACTAATTTTAGACTTATAGAAAAGTTGCAAAAATAGTACCAAGAATTCCTGTATAAAGCTTAACCTAGCTTCACTTTATGTTAACATCTTATGTAACCATCGTAAAATGATCAAAACCAGTAAGTTAACATTGCTATAATACTATTAACTATAGACCTTATTTTAATTCTACCAGTTTTTCTACTCTTTTTTTTCGTTCTTTTTTTTTTTTTTTTTTTTAATATTTAGAGACAGGGTCTTGCTCTGTCATCCAGGCTGGAGTGTAGTGGCCTAATCATAGCTCACTATAACCTTGACCTCCTAGGCTCAAGCAATCCTCCCACCTCAGCCTCCAGAGTAGCTAGAACTACAGATGCATGCCGCCATGCTTGACTAATTTTAAAAAAAATTTGTTTTTAGAGACAGGGTCTTGCTATGTTGCCCAGGCTGGTCTCGAACTCCTGTCCTGAAGTGATCCTCCATCCTCAGCCTCTCAAAGTGCTGGGATTACAGGCATGAGCCACCGCACCCGGCCTGCTATCCTTTTTCTGCTCCTGGATCCTATTCAGCATTCCACATTTCATTTAATTGTTTGCTTAGTCTCCTCTAACCCATTTCTTAATTTTTTCTTTTCTTTCATGACTTTGACACTTTTGAAGACTACTCATCAGTTATTCTGGGAAATGTTCTCAATCTGGGTTTGGCTGATTTTTCACAATGGGAATGAGGTCATGCATTTTTGGCAGAATGCCATGGAAATGATCTTGTGTCCTCGGTGCGTCACTTCAGTGGGATCATGATACTTATTATTGCTGATCTGTTGGCTAAAGTAGTATCTCTTCAGTTTTTCCACTGTAAAGTTGCTATCTTTCCCTTTGGTGTTAATAAATATTTTAGGGGAGATAAAACACTATGGAAATATTGTTTTGCCTCACATTACACCCTACTAATTTGAGCATCCAATGGTGGGTCTTGTCTGCAATGGTTATTTCTGTAGTGTTTGCCTGTTGTGATTTTTGTGTTTCCCTCTTCTACATTTATTAATTGAAATAATAGTGTAATGAAGAGTGTCCCTTCTCCATTTTTATTTTATCAGAATGGACTCATGAATATTTATCTTATGAGTTAAGATTTAATACTATGATTATTTATCTTACTGCTGAAATTGTTCTAGCTTTGGACATTAGTGCTCCTTCAGGTTGGCTCCTGTGTTCTTTTGATAAGCCCCATCCTTTTTTTGAACCTTTCCTTTCTTTCTATAATCATAAGATGTTCCAGGCTCATCTTATGCTGCAACACTGTAATCAACCATTTTCTCAATGATTCTTTGTGTTTTCATTGTACAGTGGTATTTAGAGACCAAGATGTGGATGGTAGGTGTTCTCATTCCTACTAGAGTGTCATTGTTTCTTTTTCTTTTTCTTTTTCTTTTTCTTTTTCTTTTTCTTTTTCTTTTTCTTTTTCTTTTTCTTTTTCTTTTTCTTTTTCTTTTTTTTGAGACAGAGTCTCACTCTGTCACCTGGGCTGGAGTGCAGTGGTGTCATCATTGCTCACAGCAACCTCAAGCTCCTGGGCTCAAATGATCCTCCTGCCTCAGCTTCCTGAGTAGCTGGGACTACAGGGACACACCACCATGCCTGGCTAATTTTTCTGTTTTGTGAAGAGACGGGGTCTCGCTCTTGCTCAGCCTAATCCTGGCCTCAAGCAGTCCTCCTACCTCAGCCTCCTGAGTAGCTGGGACTATAGGCGTGTGCCACTGTGCCCAGCATAACTTTTGAATTAAGTACCAAAGAGCGAGTAGGAATTTTTACCAACGAGAAAAGAAGAGGTGATTGCATTTTAGCTGGGGGTAGAGCATGTGCAAAAGTACTGTGGTGAGAGGAACTGACATGCCCAGGGACTGTGAGAAGATCAGTGTGGCTTCAGCACAGAATGAGGAGAGGGGAGAGGCTGCAGAAGTAGGTGGGGGCCAGATCATGCTATGCCCACCTAGCCATCTGAAAGCAATGGGAAGCCATTGAAGGATTTGATTTGGGGGTAGGAGGATACTGGCACACATGCTCGGATTTACATTTTCAAGTTTATTTTGACTGTAATGTGGGAATCAAGTGGAAAGAGGCCAGTGCACATGAGTTTACCAAGTTGGAGAGGTGATTGCAATGCACCACGAAAGAGAGGATGGTAGCTGGGCTAGTGTAGTGGTGGGGACGGAGGTGTGGAGACATTTGAAGGGGTAGTTAGTGTGAGGGTGGCAGGCTGGGTTGGCCGATGGGCAGAGAGAGGCATCCAGGGTACTTCTTAAGTTCGTGTAACTAGATGTGTGACTCTAGTGCCCTCTACTTTTCCTGCTGTACCACCTGCTCTGATTTGTTAAAATTGCTTATCTGTCCTGTTCTGTGTTGTTTTCACAAAATCTTATGCAGTTCAGGTCTTCAATAAATCCTTGTTAAATGAATGAAAATAAGTTTTGCAGACAAAACATTCGAGAAGTTAAGTGACTTGTTTTGAGTTATGGAGCTGGTTTGGTGCAGAGTGCCAAGATTGCAATGTAGACCCTTTGTTCTCAGTCTCTTTTTTACTTTTCAAATTATGTCTTATTCTTAGGAATTATGAGATGTTATTTATAAGCCACATATAATAATAAACATAGTTTTTACCTTTGATTTCCTTAGTAATTGAGATTGGATTGAGAGGAAACAAAGAGCATTGGTATTTGTAATTGCAGTGATGTAAAGAAACTATTTATTAGTTATAATTTTTTTGCTTATAATTACTGTACAAATAGACTCACCAGCAGTGGAGGGCTGTGCATCTCTTGCAGGTCTTCTTTTATAATATAAGAAAGGAAATGGTCAAATTTTGTACGGAAGTAGAGAAGTGGAAATTTAATTTTGTAGAAATATAATTGCCTGTTTGCATGAAGACTATTAGTTATACAACTAATAAGGATTCTCCCAAGAGTAAGTAGCTTTTCTGTGTATTTTGAATAAATGATTGGTTAGGTCTAGGGTCTGTTGAATGCTATAAATTATAAAATTTCTAACCAAAATTCTGAAAACAATTCTAGTGGTTCTGGGGTGGTATTTTGGCTTTTCATACAAAGTAGCCCTAATTGATAATGCTTTAGAGTTGGTGTCCTAGTGGCCATTCAGTGTTTCTGTGTAGTAAGTAAGCAGCTAGTGCGTTTATCTGTGTGATCTCTAAGAGAAGCCTATAATATCTTAGTTCAAGGCTTTCTCAGAAGATTTTTTTAAATTTTAGTAAGAGCTGTGCATCCTCTTACTAAGTTAAGTTTGTATCAGAAAGCCTCTTCTCTAAAAGTTATTTTGAAAAACTTCATTATGGTCATTTTTCAAGCATACTAGAAAATAAGGAAAACAGTATCCTGAACCCATGTTTTCATCACCCAACCTCAATATTTACCAGTATTTTATTTGTTCCTTTTTCACCTGTCCACCCCCTTTTTTTATTAGAATATTTTAAAGCTAATTGCAGATGTTGCATTCGTTTAAGAATTCGGTATTTAAACTATTCATAGATACCGTTATTCCTAATTCTTGGTTAAGTATGTATAGACTTTTTGTCCCAAAAAGCTTAAGGCTCTCTGTGGATAACAGTATATAAAATATCTTCTCCATCAGTAAACCAAGGAAAACCACAAGAAAGGGAGAAGGCTAAGCGTGATTAGAATTAGGTAGGTTTTAACAAGAAATGAAAACTTGTGCATAAAATTCAATCTCAATTATGTTAAAATATGTTATCCATTACTATACCTTTGTGTTGACATCCACACATATGATGAGTACGAGAATAGAAAACGAGTCAAAGTATGATAACCATTGGGTGGTGAGATAAACACAACCCATTTGTCACTTTTACTTTTTCCTTTTTTATAGTTTTCAAATTATTTACAAATGAGCATATATTACTTTTATATTCAGAAGGAAAAAGTTACTTAAGAGGAGGAACAAGTTGCCATCAGAAATTGAGCAGAAGGCAAAGTTAATAAAAAGAGTGGATGATTTCTGTAACTTGTTTTGGAGGGTGGAATCCCACAGATTTGTTTGAGACTTTTCCAAAAAACTAGTGTGGATAACTTCTTCCCAATTATACCTACATAGACGCATTGTCATTGTCTTTACTTCACCCTAACTTATCTATTCAGCGTATAGAAGAAATGAAATCCAGAGTTCTCAGTGTGGCAAGGGAGCTCACAGTGCTGCCATCCTGCTTTCTTCAACAGTAAAGACCCACAGGTGCCAAATGGCTGATGGGAGGTCATCAAGAAGTCTTGGGGAGGCTTGGCTTTGGTGACTTCCAATTTCCTGTTGCCAATTACCCAAATTTATATTAATTTTAATATATGTTTTAATTTTAAAAGATTTTTGTTTTTCAGCTAAACTTCCGACTAGGAAACTCTGGGCTTCTTGGTAATGGTGGGTTTATCTTTTTCATTGTACATGGTCATTTATCCTGAGGACCCAGCTGGTTGACTCTTGAGTGTCAGTGTGTTAGGCTTGATGAGAAACAAGGCTGGGTCATTTTTCTTAATGAAGGGAATATGAATTAGAACAATGCAAGTTTTTTATGTAAATGAATGTTGATTTTTTTTGCTGAGTATTATGTAATGTTTTATTTTAACCCAATGGGTACCTTGGCTAAAATTTCATTATCTGAAATATTTTTGCTTAATCTTCACATCAGCATTATGAATTACATATTGATTAGGTATTGTTCTCATAGGTAAGATGAGGAGAGGTTTAGAGAGGATAGGTTACTTCACCAAGTTAACACAGTTAGTATCTGGTAGACTTGGGATTCAGACTCCTTCTAGAAGCTTTGTCCCTTAACCAGTCTGCTACCCAGTCTTCCTTTGAGTGAACTGAGTTAATACTTCTTACCTCATAGGTAGTCAGAAATTAGAATGATTCTTAGACATAATTCTTGATCTATTAAATGAAGTAAAGCCATTTGTAAGTCTGAGTCCAGAGTGACTATGAGGGATTTAAGCCTGAAGTAAATAGCATTCTCACCAAGTAAGGGTTTCAGTAGGTCTGTTGAAGATTTGAAACCAAGTGTATTCTTGTCTTCCTGGCTGATGGATGTTCTTTTGGATCCCAGAACATTGAGAATGAATTAGGGCCGGTCAGCCTGTGATCGTCTCTGCAGCTGTCATACAGGATCCTCAGCACCCAGGATGTCTGCACAGCCACTCACTGTGAGGTGGGGTGTGTTTCAGTGAACATAAGCCAGCAAGCAGTGGGGACGATGACTGTACATGACCGCTGATGCTGTCTCTTGACTGCTCACTTTGATTTTATCTATGTAAGTTTCTAGGCAGGGAAGCTGCTTTACTAATAAGGTTCAGGAAGAGTAAATACTTGTCGGCAGAACTGGAACTGGAACACTGTTTTCTACTCAAACTCGGTGCTCTTCCATTGTGTCTCACGTGGGTAAAATGCTCTAGAGCGCTCCGGAAGTGGAAAACAACTGCAAGTTCCCATCTTTCACATGGCTTCTGAATGATCAAGTGCTTAGTTGGATAAGCCATTTTGTAAGCTGATTATGTAGCATTTTGTTGTCATGTTTCCTTTTTTTGCATAGCTTCTATTTATGATTATAGTTTCTGGCAGTGGGGAGTTTTGTGTGTGTGTGAGTGAGTATATTTAATCTCAGAAGAGGTATGGCTAGCTAGTTGAATAAGAAAAATGGTAAGAGTTTGTAGTGGGAGGCTGACGTCAATAAATTGAATTCAGTCTTCCCTTTTTTATTTATTGCTGTATTCTTCCAGTCCTGCTTAGTTATGTTAAATACCCCTGACCTTTTCCCCTGCTTGCCTTTTGGGGCCTACACATTCATATAAAGGCTTCCAATGTGATTAGCATTGATGCCTCTGAGATTGCATGGAAACTAGATGGTCAGAGATAAATTGTGAGTCTTTGCATTGGTCAGCCCAGAAGGCTTTTACATCTGCCTTTTCCCTGGATTGGAAATGCTGCTGAGGCCATATGGCAGAGTGCCTCATGGAAGAGCCAGGAATGACATTCTGGCTGAGTTCCGGATTATCACTCGCTTTTATTTTAACGTGGAGGTTATAGTGCTTTGTGCTTGATTTACTGTGTACTAATGGGATTAATCCTTACTTGAAATGGCATGGGGGGTTGTGTGTGTATCTAGAATCAAATTCCAGTAATGTTATCAGTATTCCATTCAGGCAAAGATTTTATTAAACTATGTTTCTCTTTATAAGTATGGAAAGAAAAACACTGGTTAATAAGTATCTGACCCTTGACTGACTTCTTCCCTTGAAAATACAAACAGTTTTGCTTAGAACAAAGAGAGGTTGCCTGACTGGCTTTTTCTGTTTGCTTTCTTTAATCTGTAATTATCATTCAATTAAATGCCAAAATGTCTTCCCTACATGCAGAGGGGTTATTATGGCCTGGTTTATGTGCATATTGACATGCACACTGCTGTCTCAAAATGTCTTCAAATATACATACTCAGGACCCGAAAAATCTAAATTAAAAAAGAAAGGCATTGGGAAGTTAAAAAAAATAGATGGTGCTTGATTATTATGAGGTCTCACTCTCTGAGCCTTTGTCTCTGTGTCTTTCTGAGTCTTTCTGTGTGTCTGTCTCTCATACCCTCCTTCTGTTTCCAGCCCCATTTCTGTCAGCCTCTCCGAGCTTCCCTGCCCCACCTTTCTGTGCTCCCACCCTTTTCCCGGGCTCTGTCTTTAGTCCCTTTGTCTACCCCCTCGTCTCCCAACACCGCTGCAGATTGACCATCACTCTTGTGATAACTTTCATTCATGCTCTTTGCCTGTGTATTTCTGTTATTCTTACTGGCTTCCATGCCAGGATAATTCACTTTATTTGGGTGGCTATACATACTACTTTAAAATTTCACAATAGCCAAGTCTGAGAATTGTCACAAGGGTTTTAAACTTGCTTTGTCTTCCTAACTTTATCTCCACTTCTGCCCCCTCCCCCACACCACTCCCCTCACTTCCTTTCTCTTTCAGAAGATGGGAAAGCGTATTTGGTTACACAGTGATCTGAAATTAGGCTTGGAGCAACAGATAAACAGAGTACATCGAGATTCTGCTTATTTGTATTTTTAAGGTTTGGGCCTGCAAAATAAGCAATGGTGCTGCTTTGTAGTGGGTGATGATAACAGCCATATAATCTTGTAGGGAAAGTCTATGTCGCCAGGGTAATAAATCTGTAGTCCCAAGAGGCTCCCAAAAGTAATAATTTGTCATTGTGGTTATGAAATATGTGAACTTTTATGTGATTTTAAAAACAGATGACCACATACAGAAGCTAGGGATACTTTTTTTTCTATGTTTTGGGGAATTATTTCTTAAGGACAACAGCCATTTTCTCCTCACTGTGCAATAGTTCTATTGAAGAAGAACTTTTCCCCTTAATTGAATTGTGTAGTATGTCAGTTCATCTCTAGAAAAAGGTGGTGGCTGCTTTTATATTCATATTACTTCCCTCTAGTAAGTACTGAGCCTAGAAAGGGATTTTACAGTGGTGCCCAAGGTATTCATTTAGTAAATCATATTTATTGATATAGGATGTTTAATTAAACTGCCAAGTAGCTTCTTCATTTTGACTATCATTTTGATTTAAATAAACTATTCTGGTTGACATATTGCAGAAGAAATCAAGCTGAAATCTGCACTCTCAAAGAGCCTTTCTTTCATCTGGCAGCTAGATTACAAAACTATATGTATTAAATAATTTAGAAAGGTAAGTTGTTTTAAATGAGTAAAAATTATCGCAGGTTCTCTTAAATTATTTTTGAAAAAAGATTAGATTTTGAATTTGGTTAAAATACTATCCTACTATTAGTATTCTTTTTAGGAAATAAGTATTGAAAAATTTTAAGAAATAAATACATAAATTGTTTTTCCAGAAGTTAACCCTGAATACAGATTTCAGATCATTAAAAACAGAATCACTTGAAACCTGCATTTTCTTCCCTTTTCCTAATTTATTTCAGTCACTCAGTAGGATTTTCTCATGGAATTAACTGTTCCCTCTCTGCATAGTTACATAAGCTTGCTCTTCTAATCATGAAAAATGTTACCCATTCCAGCACTTATTAAAGTGGACTTTTACTTGAAGGATTTCTGGTTTTAAAGTCAGAGTACATGACTAGAGGCAGATGAATAGTACCTCATCATTTATAGCCACTGAATCTCTATAGTTTTTAAATGGCTTTGGAAAGCTAGATCTTGAGCCCAAAAGCATGCTTTTGTGTTAGAAATCTTTTGGTGAACTACTTGCTCAGGTCATATGCTTCCAAAGCCCTGCTTTTCTTTCCTCAGGATAAATTGAATTATATGTTACCAATAACAATGCCACATCATTTCAAAGAAAATTGAATTCAATAATGCAAGTCCAGGTTGCTGGAAACTAGATGACAAAGGGTAAGCACTGCTTTGTTTACCATGCAAAAGGTCTATATTAGTCAGCTCAAGTTGCCAGAACAAAATACTGTAGTCCAGGTGGCTTAAACAACAGAAACTTATTTTCTCACAGTTCTGGAGGCTAGAAATCCCAGCTCAAGCTGCTACCGATTTGGTTCCTGGTGAGGACTCTCTTCCTGGTTTGTAGACAGCTGCCTTCTTGCTTTGTTCTCACATGGCAGAGAGATAGAGCGAGTTCTGGTGTCTCTTGCTCTTCTTATAAGGACACCAGTCCTATCAGATCAGGGCCCCACCCTTGTGACCTAATTTAACCTTTACCACCTCCTCGCAGGCCCTATGTCTAATTTCAGCTGCACTGGGGATTAGGGCTTCCCAAATTTTGGGAAGACACAAACATTCAGTCCATAATAGAATCTGTTTGTCTGATTACCAAGGACTGCTCAGCCCCCAGTATCCCTGTCATACCTGCCTGTCTCTCTTCCCCAGTCCTCCCGTCACAAACACTCAGGTGTGGATTTTTTTTTTTCAGATACCATTTTTGTTCAGTTATTTAACTACTTGGTAACATTATGAATTATAAATGATATTTGCCTTTGGGAAAGTAGCTATGCATTAACTGACTGACCCTAATTGACTTTGGGGGACTAGGTGGTGTCTTCTCCCTGGAGGAAGATGGATTGGAGAAACGTGGGAGGTAGCAAGTGCCGTCTGACTTGAACAGCTTTCAAGAAGCCTGGTTCTAGTTGGTTTCAGTCCTCACATGACGTTTGAATCCAAACTAGTTTTCCAGTTCTCTGTCATTACAGAATTGCCTTGGAGAAAAATTATTTCTTTTTATTACTTGGTAGCAATATAGATTTACCGTTTTGTGAACCATTAAGGCATTTAAAATCATCCTTCTCCCTCTTTTGTTTTTGGTCTCTTTCAGGTTGTTTGAAGGACGTTCATCAAGGAAACCAGAGAAACTTAAAACTCTCTTCTGCTACTTTAGAAGAGTCACAGAGAAAAGTAAATTCCTTTCATTCTTACTGTAATTTTTCTTGCTGATGGGAATAGTTCAAATCAAGTGATATGTGAGGAACATTTTGAGTTTAAAATAAACCTTCCTGCCCAAATCACATTGAAATAGTAATATTTTGATATTATATTTTATGCATATGTTGTATATATACATAAATGTGTGCTATGAATGTGTATGTGGAAATCAGACCCATATTCTCTGAAAGCTGCAATATACATCAAAGAGTCTTCATGAATGAAAACAGTAAATTAATACTTTCAAATGAAAGTATATTGACCAGGAAATACATTTTGGATGTTCTTTATTTAAAGAAGCATTTACTAGTTTATTTGCATAGGTTAACTAATGCATTGTTTTCCTACCCATTCCTCTCTTTTGTATCCCCTTAAGCCCTTTGTAAAGTTCTTATGAAACTGTGTTGTACTGACTGACTTCCTTTGTTGGACCTTAACCATCTTTCTTTCCTAGTCCTAATAGCAGCACCTGAGGCAATCGTAGTAAATGTCTAAGAAATGCTGGTCATGACCAGCTGGTAACGGACTGGTTGGTATTGCTACCTGATACCTCAGGAACTGAATGGTCAAGTTTCTTAACACCTTTAAGCTTCAGTTTTATCATCTGTGAAATAAAATAATAATGATAGTTATCTCATATAGTAGTTATAGATATTAAACAAGAAGATATATGTATAATAAATGTTAGCTGTTACCAGTGGGTAGCCTTTGTTACCCACTGATTTTAAAGGAAACCATCTCAAAAATTTCCTTGTGCTAAGGAGGTCAGGTCAGCCTGGTCAAGTGAAATGAATTCTTTTCAGTTCTGGTTGGTCATCCAGCTGTGGGATTGTCTTAAAACATGTCCTCGAATCATTTTAAGGTCATTTTTCTCATATTTTTCTTTTAATCTTGTGTTGCAATGTACTTGGTATCTTCCCCCTTGAATGTACTGCTGTTGGACGTTGTTAAATTTTTGGAAAGAAATCAATTATCAGGAGTTTAGTATCTAAGGGGAAAATTATATGCTTTTTCGATAGGGGATTATTTATCTCTTAGCTTGTTGAATTTCAGTTTTGTGTCCTGTACTGAATGAAATGTTAAAAAGAAAATGCAGAATCATTCAGGCCTATGAGACATAAAATCAAATTAGAATTCATGATTTGTTAAAGAGATGACTACTTTTTTCTTTTTGGCTCTTCTAGATCTAAATAGAATTATAACTAAGCAATTCAGAGTTTACTTTTTTGTCTTGGGAGTCCGATCATGTATGTCTTCTTTGAAAGCTAACTTGCCTTTCTAAGTTTTTAGGATTTCAAATACTTTGAAGAAAAAGCTAACAGTTTGTTTTTTCAACCAGAAATGCATAAGCCATCATAAATATTGGGAATTAGATTGAAGAAATAAGTTGTAATTAGACATTTTAGTTTTTGGCTTTTTCACTATATGTGGTAGTTTAGTTCTTTGTAGAAATACATACAACATTGCTCTAGGTTTTCATGATGTAGAGCTAACAGCTTAAGGAGGAATACCAAAAGGAATAAAAGAGGTTTGCAGTTTAACGATTAGTTGTGTGGAAGCTCTGAAGCTATTGACTAGAGACTTCAAAAACTTATTTTAAGTGCCATATTTCAGCAAATCTGAGATGTCATAGATGGTAAAATGTGCTGTTACATTATATACCTGTAAGAAAGAAAAAACACTCGGGATGGGAAGTCTAATAGGAGACCTCTTGCACAAAGCTGGTCCACCAAAGGTCTGTATCCTTAGTCTAGGATAAATGACAAATTAACCTGGCTGGGAAGAAAAGGGACAATAACAGCAAAGAAACTTGCAAGTCTTAACCTTGACACTGAGTAGAGCCAGGGGGAAGAAATCTCTGAGAATTTGAACCACAAACCCCAAGTTTCAGATCCGGAGTCATTCCACCAGCATGGTCCACAAAGGCCTGCAACAGAAGATTTAATTGAGATGGTCTCAGGTCAGTTGTACTCCCAGACGACAGCAGAAGCAGATTCGCATCTTCTCTGGGAAAATTCAACTTTAATCTGGAACTCATGGCAAGATACCTCCATTACAAAAGTTGTATTCTAGTTTCAGAAATTTAATATGTGAAAAAAACATGCTATTTAGAATTGGTAAAATATAATTTTAGGACCAACTTTTCAGTATTGTTAAACATCTATATTTTGTATTTGTGATGAGGATCTTGAGAGTAAAATTTTTTTTTTTTTTTTTGAGACAGAGTCTCACTGTGTTGCCCAGGCTAGAGTGCCGTGGCATCAGCCTAGCTCACAGCAACCTCAAACTCCTGGGTTCAAGCGATCCTCCTGCCTCAGCCTCCCAAGTAGCTGGGACTACAGGCACACACCACCATGCCCGGCCAATTTTTTCCATATGTTTTTAGTTGTCTGATTAATTTCTTTCTATGTTTTTAGTAGAGACGGGGTCTCGCTCTTGCTCAGGCTGGTTTCGAACTCCTGAGCTCAAACAATCCGCCCGCCTCGGCCTCCCAGAGTGCTAGGATTACAGGCGTGAGCCACTGCGCCCGGCCGAGAGTAAAATATTTTAAAGAGTCTTCTGAATTAAATTATTTTTGATATAGTTTAAGATAAAGTATCTCATAGATCAAGTATTTAAAAATTGATGATCCATATGTAGTATATATTATCATTTTATTACAGGAAGTAGTTGATTAACCAAAGCACCCTGTTCTGAGGTGAGAGGTGCCTTCTTTTGGAAAAGGGCTAACAGACATGTTCTCAAGGCATTTTTGTTAATAATTATATCTAAAAAACCATGTTCTTCTACCTTTTCTCTTGCTTTGACAATAGTGTTTATGAATTTCTCCTGGTCTCTGTTAGTATATATGAAGGATGTTTAATGTTCTTACTTCTTTGCTCAGTTACTGAATGATGAGATAGACTTTAGTTTCCTATTGATAGAGTTGCTTCTCTAGTATTTGAATTGTTTGACCTTTTATTTGTGAGTTTTAAATATGCTGTCTATTCGTCTTAAGGTTAGATATCTAAAGAACATTTTAAGGCTCATGTTAACAAAAAAATTTGTTTTCTACTACAGCTGCTCCAGATGATTTTTGAATTGTTACTGCTTGTGACTGACAGAAAAGAAATGTGTAATTGTCCATCGGAATGAAATGATAGCTAGGCTTTCACTGGGCTTTATACCATCATCACTAATAATTCCTGACGTCTCTCTCTTTGTTTAAGACCTTTTTTCATTTTTATTTTTTTAACAGAAGAAAACAGAAATGGCATGGCCTTTTTAGTTCTTTGATTTGAATCAGACAAATTACTTCTGGCCAGCTGATTTGTTTAAAGCTTTTGCCACTAGCTTAAAAAAAGGTAGATTAAAAAAAAAAAAACTTACCCTCTAAAAGTATTGACTGCATTAGTAGTGTTTCATTTTGATCCTCTCAAATCTCTTGCTCCTTGAAAAATGTGTATCTTTCTTTTCTAAACTCTAGAACACGGTAATTCCTCCTCTAGCCAAGCCGCCTTCTAATAAGGGGAGTGATCATCTAAGCTGTGCTAATAACTCCAAAGGACATGCCAATGATTTCCTTTTTTAATCTTAGACATTTTACTTTACCACAGAGCATGTAAATGTGTATCTGTTCACCAGTCTTTGAGTGTAGGGTTAAGGCTTTTCTTTATAAAGGACCTGCAAATTGAATTTCAGTTTTGTCTTTATTGCATAAGTTGTACCAATTATGCATCCTTTTTAATAAAAAGTGTTATATATGTAGTTTTAAAGACTTCTCCAGGAAGTGTCAGCACTCAGATCCTACTGTTGTGCTGCTATTTGTATAGTTTTGTTTAGTGAGGTCTTATTATTTTATAGGAGTTCCTAATGAAAGGATAGTATTATTTTAAATCAATATTTTGTTGTATTCCAACATTAGGGTTGGTATTTCCCAACTTTATACTATAATATAATTCATTTTATAGCCATTGTAGACCCATTCTTTTACTGAATGTGTATATAATCTTTTCAAAATTGAAACTTATTTTGGGTGTGTTTTTCTTTCATTGCTTTTGTAGAACCTACTGGGTTGGTGACATTTACAAGACAGAGTCTTGAAGATTTTCCAGAATGGGAAAGGTAATAATAATAAAAATAATCCCAGACCCTTAAAATTAGGACTCTTTTACCATGAGAAGATTCTGTTTTCCAGCCCCTGCACAGATGGTCTCCCAACCTCTGATTGCTCTAGTGCCAGGGAGTTTCTTCTCATAAATGATCCATTGATAGCTCTCATTGTTAGAAAGGTCATGCTTTTTAAATCAAAGTCTGCAACCCTTAACTTCTACCATTTTGTCTTAGTTTTGTCTCCTGAAATGAAGTCCCATTTACAATTAAGTAGTTTTGTGCATGAAGATAAATGGAACACCAGTATTTAAATGCTTCTCTTTACCTTCTTTTTTTGTTAGTGTTTTTATTTTATAGCTTTTCTTTCTGGAGAACAGGATTGAGAAAAGTCTTTTTATTAGGCTAAAATGTAAGCAGTAATCGTCTAGAATTTGAGTGACAAGAATTTTGAAGTTTGGCAGTCCACATATACCATTTGTAGATTATGTGTAAATTGCTAATTTACTGTTTTTTTCTTATTTATCAGAAAATATTGAGAATAATAACAGATCTTAGTTAATTCAGATTTGTAAGATCCTTAGTGCCCCGAAATAGTTAATACATTTCCTAATCTAGAGTAAATCCCCAATTCAATTAAAGAAATGTGAATCAGCTTCTTATATATACGCGAGGACGTGATCAGGCATGTTAAATACATATTTTGGGTGTGTGTTCATGTTACCAATGCCTCCCATTTTCACTTTCTGATAATTTTGATAATGGTTTGTAATTGTTTTGTTTGAGATGAGTGACGAAGGGAAATCACTCTCAAGGGAAGTAAACTTGAAGGCATAGCTGCTTAGGTGGCTTTCCTGTGGTGTTTTCATCCACCAGAGATGTTAGTGAGGTGAAAGAAAGGGAAACTTACTTCAGGAGGCTGTTTGCATGGTTGAGATGATTATTAATAGAGGGAAGTAGATAAAAGATTCAGCAACCTGAAGAGAGAGAGAGAAAAAATTGATCCAGAAAAGGAAGAGAACATGTACAGCATTTTGGAGTCATGGCATATTAGAGATGAAAGCGGCCCCAGGAAGTCATCTGGCCCAGCTACCCACTAAAAATATTGGTTGGCTCTGTAATACCGGCAACAGATGGAGACTGGACAGCTTCAGGGATAGGAAATTCACTGTTTCACCATAGTCCGTTTCATCATTAGGTGCTTGTGTTATTATCACACAGTTTCGTTCACTGAAAATGTGTCTTCTGCCTCCCTTCTACTTACCTCGTTCTTCCTTCATCTCTGCTCTTGACATACTCCTATTCATTGGTTCTTCTTAAAATACAGTGCCTCGAACTAAAAGTAACATTCTGCTATGTTATCTGGCCCGACCAGAGTACAGTGGATTGTTTTTCTGTCCTGTTCTATTAGTTTCTAACAGAAATGCGTGTGTTTTGTTCATGTCACTTTGGTGTAGATTTTATGGACCATTCCAAGAGCTTATTTTTAATTGACCCAGGATCTCTACTCTGCATCTGACATTCATTTGGCACTAATGTGAAAGAACACCCATTTGTATGTCACCATGTGGGAGAGACTACCAAGGCTGCTGTGTCAATGAGATACAGTAACTTTGCTGCTAAGTAAAACCAAGATTGTTCCCTTAACTTTGATAGGCAGAATTTAACTGAATACCTTGTCTAACTTATTTTTATTTCATTGATCTCTTTTTTGTTTTAGCTGCTTCATAAGTGAGTCGGAGAATGTAATTAAAATCAGTCTCCCAGACTCCATAGAACCAGAGACATGCACTCACTTAAAGAGGGAGGATGAAGAAGAGATGAGGATTGTTGGTGTTCCCAAGAGGAAGGGGCTAAACGGGTGCCAGGAACTTAGAGGCTTTTCTGAAATTCCAAGTCTCAGTCATGTTGTAGTTAACCTTTTGATTACCAGTGAATGTCTTAGCCAGGCTTAGTTAATCACAGAGCCAGAATTGTCTACGTCTTTGATTCCTGAGGCAGGGGTGTAAAGGATTTGCTGGGACTGGAAAGGGAGACCTGTTGGCAAGTTGGAGGATGCTTCAAAACAAAAAACAGTTTCTAGCAATTTCATAATTGTATTGAGAACTGTAAAGTTGCCAACTTCAGTCATGGAGAATAGATGACAACAGATGGAATTTGTTTTGAAGTTCTTACTGACAGCCCAGAGATTTTTGGATTATGCTTCTTTATCTTTTCAGTAGTATCCTCACAGGTGGTCTCCCTCCGAATAAAATGACTGGGAAAGTAGGACCCAAAAAAAGAATGTTAAAAAAAAAAAAATCAAACTTATGGTGCTGCTTTCTGTAAGAGATTGGGAAAGTAATTTTTCTAGAAGTATAGCATATTGGTTAAGAGCTTGAGCCATTGAATTAGGCTACCTAGGTTCAAATAAATTTTTGCTACTTTATTTACTAGCCATGGGCAGGTTATTTAAATGTTCTGTGCTCTGTTTTCCCATCTATAAAAAGAGATAGTAATAGGGTTGTTATGAGTATTAAATGAAATAATACAAATAAAGCTCTTGGAACAGAACCTGTATAGAATTACCTTCTGAGTTTAAGGTTATCAGCCTCTTGGGCTGGCATTTTGCCAGAAACGTATTTGAGTCATTGAAACCAAGAAGGAAGGAAGCAAGCAAACCTAAGTAAGTAGTGCTTTACCAGCCAGCCTTCTAAATTATTTTTTAAAAATATAATTGCCTTCCCCGCAAAAATAAAGTTATTGCCACCCTTATGTAAATTAGGAGTTTGAATCTCATCTGTTACATTTATTAGAATTTATATTTTTTATTCAGTAAGTGATCAGGGGAAAAATTTAGTAAGAAAAAAAGGCTCTAATATGCTATTAATATAATGAAATTGGTTTTTTAATATAATGTAAACCAGGTATATTATATCTCAGTGACCAGGGTTGAAAGGGAAAGAAACTAATTGTACCTTCAGAATGACTTACAGGTATTATTAAGTTCATTTGTCAATCATATTCATATAGAAATACCGTAGTTCAAAATTTCTATGACATGTATTTTAAGACGCACACTCCCGACACATACGCACAGTTATCAAACTAGTGAAAATAGAGCCCATCTGACGATCATACATGATTTATTGCCAGTTTTTCTATATTTTTCCTCAGGTTGCAACTATAGCATAATAAAATTTCATAGACATTAATTTTTTTTATATTTTGAGAAGTTTTTCAACTGTTTTAAAAAAGAGAAACTTTGATACTATTTACAGGAAGAGCAGGTTTCAAATAGTATATTATCCCATTTTAATTTAAATATGTATATTTGAATAAGAAAATGGGAGGCTCAATATCAAAAATATTAACAATGGGTATCTGTTTGTGGCTTTTGAGATTTGGGGTAGTTTCGTTTTTTTATAGTTATCTATATTTTCAGATTTGTCTGTAGTGAATTGTCATTAAAAAAGAATAAAGAGTCTGAGATGGTTGTATCTTGAGTTTCAGAATTAAGAGAATTTTTAAAAATTGAAAAACATGTATTAAAAAATGAGTAAGGGAAAATCTTGTTATATTGTAGATGTGAAAAACCCTTGACGCGATTACATGTCACTTATGAAGGTACCATAGAAGGAAATGGCCGAGGCATGCTACAGGTAGGTGAATCTCAGTAGTGTCTGTGTGTTTAGGACCTTCTCTTATCAAGCTTCTGACAGTAAAAGAAATTTGAAAAACTGTTTATTTGTCTCCTAAACTGATTTAATGCAAAGAAGCATGCTAGCAGAATGGAGAAAAACACCAAACAGATCACTTTGACAGCCTTGGTAATGTTATTTGCCAGTGTATGCTCTCTGTTTCTTACACGTGCTTCTTTAAAAAGCCTTTGACAGAAAATCCCAAGATCTGGACAACATCAGTCCTCTTGGTTCAGACGTTGATTGTAGGTCGACAGTGGAGGAAGTTCCCAGGGTATGGTCTTGACAAGCTGTCACCAGGCAGTTCTGTTCTTTTTCTTTAAATACACTCGCTGTGCCCCAAATGATGATCAGCTTGAGATGTTTTTCTGCCACCCACAGCCTTATTTAGGTCTAGGAGGCAGACATCTAAAACCGATTGATTAGAAAGACCTCTCTCCCGTATGTGACAATTTTAGGCACACGAGCTAGCTGTGCTTGCTAGTGTCCTTTTCCCTATTAAAGAGTAGGTAATTCTGTCTATCCCCCAGTCCTCATTACTGCCCTCACTTCTACAAAGTATTTTTGGAGAAAGGGGTCAACAAAACCCCATATATTGAGCTTGAAAATGTAGTAACACCTAACCTAATCTTTTGATTTATAGTAGTTTTTTTTGAATTCACTAATCAGAGACAAAATGTTAGTGTTTTGTGTTCTTTATCCCATTTTTGGAGCATTGTAAACTTAGTTTTCTTTGACAGAAGCTTGTACACCATCTCATTTATACTGGTAATAGCTGATTTTTCTTCTTAGCTCCTTCTTTGATGCTTATATTGGGTCAGAAGCTAAAGAAAGCAGTTGCCGGAAAATGGACTGATTTCTTTGAATAATTTAATGTTTATTATAAAATGACTAGACTGAGTGTGGCTACTTATTATATGTTGCAAATGACCAATGAAACTGAGAATCTTTTTAGAATGGTGTTTTTATTTGGAAATATTTGTAATTAAAATCGTGAAAGGGACAAACCATGTTTAGCTTTAAATCACCTTCTCCCAGTGGTGATTTGAGTATATAAACAAAAATACTTAGGATAACTGAAGTAATATTTGTCCTGTACTTAGCTTTGGCAAAAACAAAGCAAAACATACTTTAATTTGTATTTAATCATATACTTCTGTTTAAAAATATAATTTAAAAATATGCTTAAATATTGTTTCAAACAACTATTATTTTTTCCCCCACATTTTTTTCTTGATGAAGTTCTTACCTACATTAAAGACTTGGGCGAACTGACGGATTCTTAATATACATGAACTAAACAAAGCTACTGCTAGTTAGCACCACAGGAATGCTGACCTTTATTACAATACAATTCAATAAGGAATTATTATACAACAGTCAAGGTTAGGATTCTCCCCACTTACCTGAAATATATTATAGATGAAATGTGAGACCTCGGTAGATTAAAAGAATACCATAAAGGCTTCTGACACTATTAATTGTTCTCCATACTCATGCCAGGTCTCCCCAGGAGATCAGTGAATATTGTATTGCAGTGCTACAAAGCTCCTTGTGTAGACTATAAATTACATTATGCTGAATGGCAACAACAACAAACCCTCTCTAAGGAATGTTATCATTTCTCTCTTTTCATCAGGTTATAATTCAGAAGCTGAGTAATCTGAACAAGCAGCTTTAAAGTAAAGAGACTTGGAAAATGGCTAAAGATAAAGAAGCACTTACATGCTTGTGTTCACATACTGGAACAGGTTTCTCACCTGTTATAGAGAGCCTCTTATTAAGAACTTTCTCAAGTAGTGGAAACTTTGGTTTTCTAAAAGACCTCTGCTTTTAGAGACTTACTTTGTATATTTATTTCTGTGCATACCTTTCAAATAATAAATGTTGGAGTTTTGTTCAAAGAGTGAACAATAGCATATACATTGAATGTATTCCATGATCATTACGTAAGTTGGATAGAGCTTATCCTTTTATTTTAGTTACATACGTTATTCCAGTAAAAATTGTTAGGGTGATCTCAAATCTTGTCTGTTTCTCATTTGTATTCACAATACCATTGTACTAACAGGCACTCAGCCAGTCTCTCAGTTCCCCAGTGCAAGGCATTTTATTTCTTTGCTGGGTCTCCTCTCTTTCCTTTACTTTAACACTGCCCTGTTTGAAGCCCTAGTAGTGCTTGTCTAAACTATTCAGTAGTCACCTAACCAGCCTCTTTGCTTTTAATTTTACAGTTTTCCAGTTTTTTCTTTAAAATCTAGCCTGAATTATCTTCCTAAAACACAGATTCAGTTGTTACTTGAGTCTTTCCCAGAACCTTCTGAAGTAAATAAAAACTCTCTAGAGCCCAAACCACCTCATCACCTTGTACGTACTCTATGTTGCAGGTGGGCAGGAGGAATCTGTTTACCATTCCCCTCATGCAGCAATTCACATTTGGTTTTTTCCCTAGTCCTTGCAGAGCTATTCCCTCAGCATGCGTGTCAGCTAGGTCTGGATTGAATGCCACGTCCTCTTGTAAAGCTCCCCTGCCTCCTCCCACGTTCCAATTTTAGTTAATCGTATTATTTGGGAAATATCGAATACATCCTTATAGGTTCTTTAATAATCAACTTACCATTCTACTTATGTGCCTGACTCCCATCTAGATTGCAAATGCTGTGAGGCCGGGAACCACACACGTCTTATTCGTCTTTTATCCCATGATTCCCAGCACAGTATTTGTTGAATAAATGTTGATTTGAACAGTTTAAGCCACGAATCCCCTTTGCCTAAAGACCTCATATGTAGTAGGTAACTAATTCTAATCAACAGCCTAGTTTCACCAAAATTAGTTTTCTGTATAAGCTAAAGAGTCAATCTGTGTTTTTAGCATTGATTTTAGTACTCCAGAGTACAAACCCAAATATATGATTTTCTGTGGTAACTCATTTCAAGAACTTGTCAGTGGTATATTTCTGTATTTTCTGGTGGTTCTTCTATGATGAAGAAGAATACTTTGCTTTCTACTAATTTCTATATTTTCACATATTTTTACACATCAAAAGATTGATATTCTCTTTCACTATTTTGTAAAATAGGCTTCAGATTATCATTTAATATCAGTTGTTTTAGAGAACATGAACAAGTTTTAAGAAATCTTATATTTTATAATAGTTCGAAAGTGTATAACCCTCTCTTACAGTACTTAGTAAATTCTGTTTTACTTATGCGTATGACTGCACATGTATACAAGTTTTGTGGGTGTGTGTGTGTGTAATCCAACTCCTCAGATAGAATAAGGTAAAGACAGACATCATTTCTTACATATTGCCCTATAGGGCCTGGCATAGTGTTAGACACGTTGTAGTGCTAAGTGAGGTTAAGACAAACTGAAATAATGCTGGCAGGTTGGGTTTTCCTTCTCTTGAGGAGTATGCAACTCCTCTGTGTTAGCAGAAGCTTGGTGATCCCATCAAGTACTCCACACAAAGCTTATATATAGTTTCAAGCAAAGTTGGAAATACTGATTTAGTTGGATTTTTGTCGTTATACTGGATTTTCTTTCTTCCTTCTTTCCTTTACTATATTTTTAAAAAATAGCAATTTTCACATGTTTTGGGGTTTGGAGTTGAATTTAGAAAGACAAATATTCCATTCCTTTATCTTCCAATAAGATCGAAAAAGGTTACCCCCAAACAGTCAATTACTATTTATATACCTTCGAGTATGCATTCTATTGTCATTCTTCCATTATAGTTTGAAAATTATTTATTTCAATTAAAAATAGATAATTTTTTTAAGTGACTTGTTCTTTAGGGCAACTGTTTGATTGCCATGCTATATAAGAAAGGTATAATACGTTAAAGTCATATGAAATACGTAAAGGGGAATTAAGTAGTGGATGTGGGGAATTGACCTTGAAACCTTCCCTGATAAAGACCTCCCTTGATTTGTGGCCCTTGAGGTACAAATAAGGTTTATAAACAAGAATCCATATAATACATACTATTTTGCCTAAGAGCTTCATTTTCTAGGTTCCTTCTACAGTTTGGGGATCCAAAGAAATATGCAGAGATGTTAACTGCAACAAGATGAAAGAATACAAGCAACTGTTATCTGTCCTTCTTGAGACAGTTGCTAATTTTGGGATTCATTTTCATGGCAGAGGAAAAGAAGATTAGAGTTTAAAGGGTGTTTGCTTCTTTATCATATATGTAGGTATTTTAGACCATTATTTAACATGTCACATTTTCCCAAATAGGTGGATTTTGCAAATCGCTTCGTTGGAGGTGGTGTAACCAGTGCAGGACTTGTGCAAGAAGAAATCCGCTTTTTAATCAATCCTGAGTTGATTGTTTCACGACTCTTCACTGAGGTGCTGGATCACAATGAATGTCTTATTATCACAGGTTAGTTTGGGGAAGTCTGGATAACAGGATAGTTTCCCCCCCATCTATGAATGTCTGTCATGAAGACTAGAGACCACCCAGGTATAACTTTTCTCTTCCATGGGCATTAGTCCCAATATTTTTTTTTTTTTTTTTCGAAACAGAGTCTCACTCTGTTGCCCAGGCTAGAATGCCGTGGTTTCAGCCTAGCTCACAGCTACCTTAAACTCCTGGCCTCAAGCAATCCTCCTGCCTTAGCCTCCCGAGGAGCTGGGACTACAGGCACATACCACCATGCCCAGCTAATTTTTTCTATTTTTAGTAGAGATGGGGACCCACTCTTGCTCAGGCCGTTGTCGAACTCCTGACCTCAAGCTATCCCTCCTCGGCCTCCCAGAGGTGTTAGGATTACAGACATGAGCCACCGCATCTGGCCTAGTCTCAATATTTTTATTCATTAATTTATACTTGCCTTCTGAAATTGTTACAGTCTCATTTTCCTAATCTTGAGTAAAACATTTTATCCCTACCTTTTCTTTCTTGGCATCTTTATTGGAGGAACAGAGGTAAAAACTATTCAGTTATCCTCCAGTTTGAAATTGTGTGATAAAATGCAATGCTCTAAAAAAGAACATAGTGATAGACCTTTGAGTGTGTAATCTATTGTCATTCTTCCATTATATTTTGAAAATGATTTGTTTCAATTAAAAATAGATGATTTTTTAAAGTTATTTGTTATACTTCAATATGGAGACAGTATATAAATATAAAAAGCAGATTTACAGCATTTAGAGAGAGCCAATACAACAGTGAGCTTTATAGGAGAAAAATCAGTAATTTTATGTTCACCCTAATTTCCAATCTTAAAGGAAAAAGTGTGATTATCTTAATACTTCTCCTTGATTTCTTTAAGTTAATATGGGAAGGGGGGAAATTTAGTCAAATTTATACTGTAAGTGTGATACAGAGATGTAATTTTTTTTTATTTGTTTATTCAGACTGTCATAGTATTTTCTTGTGAATGAGCTATAAAAAATTAATGATTACCTCATACCTCTTAAAAGACCCTTAATCAGCCAACATATATAAGTTGAGGCTTTTATTCAAATATCTAAAAGAACATTCCTATCAAATGTGTACTCAGCTGAATTACTTCCAGAGAGGTATCTGAAAAAACTGACTCCAAGAGCTGTCTAATCTTGAAGCCACACTCTTTGCCTCCAGTACATTTGTAGGCAACCTTCAGGAGAGTATCTTGTTCCTAAGTTTTGCTTTAAAGATTGTCTGTTTTGTGTTTGTCTTTCAGCAGTTTGATTATAATGTCTCTAGGAGCGGATCTTTTTCACTTTATCCTACTTGGAGTTCATTGAGCTTCTTGAGTGTTTAGATTAATGGTTGGCATCAAATTTGGTAAATTTTTTACCATTATTTCTTCAAATATTTTTTATGCCCCTTTCTATCCTCTTCTTCTGGGACTCCCAAATTATGTATATTTTGATGTATTTGATGTTGGTCTCTGAATCTCTGTTTTTCTTCATTCTTTATTCTTTCTGTTCTTTAGACTGGGTAATCTCAATTAAACTATCTTCAAGTTCACTGATTATTTCTTCTGCCTGCTCTAATCTGCTTTGAATTCCTCTAATGAATTTTTTATTTTCGTTTTGTACTTTTCAATTCAAAAATTTCTATTTGTTTCTTTTTTTATAATTTCTATCTCTTAATGGTCTCTATTTGAGAAATATCATTCTCATACTTTCCTTTAGTTGTTTAGACATAATTTTCTTTAGTTGTTTGAACATATTTAAAATAGCCAATGTAAAGTCTTTGTCTAATAAGTCCAGTGTCTCGGCTCCTTGGGGCAGTTACTATTGATTCCCTTTTTTTGCTGGGTATGGGTCATACTTTTTTAGTTTTTACCTGTATCTCATAATTTTTTGTTAAAAACCGGACATTTTAAATACTATAATGTGGTTATCCTGGGAATCAGATTTTCCCTTTTCATCAGAGCTCATTGTTGTTGCTGTTTCTTACTTGTTTAATGACTTTTCTAAAGTAATTTTGTAAAGTCAGTGTTCTTTCTCATGTGTGTCTGGTGAAGTTTCTGCTCATTTAGGTTAGTGGTCTGCTAATGTTTGAAGAGATTTCCTTAAATGCCTTGAACTAAATCTCTCCGTCTTTGCTGAAGGGCTCTATGTGCATGTTGGGGCTCACCTTCAACACGCTATCAGGCACTTGATGACTCTGCCTTAGCCTTCACTTCCTGCTTGCACAGAGCCTCAAGGTCAGACCAAGGGGAGAGCTGAGGGCCTTATCAGATTTTTCCCAAGCATTTGCATAACTGTGGGCATGCATGTGGTCTTCTAGATTCCTAACAATATGTTAGAACTTTTCAAAGCCCTTTATGTACATCTCATTTGTCAGCTTTTCCTTTGAACCTTTTCGATTAGCCTATTGCTTGCCCCAACTATTAGCCACCACTTCAGGCAGCCTCGGTGTTAAATAATTTCCTGTAATTGTTTACATCAAACGCTCGTGAGGATTAGTCTTTTCAGATTGGGCAAGCTCCAAGTCCAGTAAGGTAAAGACAGCCTTCTGAGTGAGGTTTTCCTGGGGACTACCAGATAGGTCAAATATTGACAGTCTCTAAGAATGAGGCTTTGAAAGAGCTTCAGCCTTCTTCTGCCTCTCTGGTGGCTGCCAGGCTGCTAATTTTCACCATGACTATGGAAGACTGGTTTTTAAGGTTGTGGTGGAGCTTGAGAGAGTGGGATGGGAATAGGGTAAATGAAAACACCACAAGTTTTTTGGTTTTTACAAAGATTCAGCTGATTTTCCTTGAGTAAATACTCCCTGGATTTCTACAAGCCTTTAGTTAGTTTCCATAATTGATTCTTACTGTGATTCTCACATTGTTTTCACAGCTTTTATGGAAAAGAGAATTTTTAGCGGTTTTTACTCCACCATTTTTGCTGATGTCTCCTTATCTTTTGTAAGCACCCATTGATAAAGGGGCTTTCAATGAGTTATTCCATATCATTTAGACATCCTATATTCTTATCCCTGTGATTCTGCTGTTTTGATAAAGCAAAAGAAAAGCTAAAAATTGTTAATTGTCTGAGTTTATGTAAGAAATTAAGATTGGAACCTCAGCAAACGAATTTCTTCTTAGATACAGCCTCAGTCAGCTATTCGAAGTAACTGAGTATTTCACCCAGAATTCTGAGATCATGATCCAAATTATACTAAAATGGAAAGCTAATAAACCTCTTTAGTTCTCAAAATTTCCACAATTCACGTATTGGTCATCAATCTGCGTTTGTTGGTTTTCATGTATAGCTGTGGTCACCAGTCCCTGGGCTGTGAACTGGTACCGGTCTGGTTCTAGCTGGTGGCCTGTTAGGAACAGGCCCACACAGCAGGAGTAGGAGGTGAGTGGAGGGTGAGCAAGCAGAGCTTTATCTGTATTTACAGCTGCTGCCCGTCGCTCACGTCACCGAATAAGCTCCGCCTCCTGTCAGATCAGAGGTGGTGGCATTAGATTCTCATAGAAGTACGAACTCTACTGTAAACTGCATAGGCGAGGGATTTAGGTTATGTGCTCCTTGTGTAAATCTAATGCCTGATAATCTGAGCTGGAGCTGAGACAGTGATGCTAGAGCTTGGGGAGTGGCTGCAAATACAGGTTATCATTAGCAGAGAGGTCTGACTGCACAATAAATGTAAAGCACTTGAATCATCCCAAACCATCTTGCCCGTCCGCCATCTGCAGAATAATTGTCTCCCATGAAATCAGTTCTTGGTGCCAAAAGGTTGGGAACTGCTGATGTATAGGAAAGATGCAGGTGGAGGAGGGTGAGAGTGCAAAGAACTATAGAACAAAAAATTAAAATAACCTGGAGTAAATCTATTGTTAGGCAACTAAATGCTTTTAATATTGATCTCATACTGTATTTGGGAGCTCTGAAGGTTTGGAATGTGACTGTCCCCATCATTGGGTGTATTGAATAGTACTTTAAAAGATTTTTAATATTTAGCAGTTATGCTAGATTTGAACTGAAGACTCATAACAAAATATCCCATCAATTTTTAAGATGAATATACATCCTTGAAAGAAAATACTTGGCAAAATACTGGCATTAAAACTTAAAGATAATTTATTTCATTTGCTTCATTTCTCTTGAAAGTAGTAAGTACCTTGTCATCTGTCATTAATGTTGCTGTAAATAAAGGATGTCATTTCCCTTGGGAATAAAGTAGGAATGTTAAAAGGAAAACATTAGGACATTTTCTTTTTTAAAAATAGTGTGTTCCCAGTCTAAAAAAGGATTACTCTGGAGTTACATCAATTCTCTAACTTACCTGCAGCCATTGTAAAATGAATGGAAAATTGCAGATCCCTGACTCACTCTTAGATCTATAATTACCTCAGGCTAAGGACATTTGGGGTGACTTTTAACTCAGCATTTTTTCCCACATCCACTTAACTTTATTACAGTGCCTCCTAATTAATATCTGTGATGTGATGTTCCCTTAATGGAAATGGCCATTTCATCATCTATTTGATGTCTGGATTTCTGCCATCTCCCTTCTTAGGAGACTCTTAACCATGCACTGCAATCTATCTGCCTGATCAATTCCATTCCTTCAATGATGCACCCAGGCTCAGTCAGCTAATGGCTGTGACTGTGCTGCCTAAATCTGTAGAAGAGTTTGAGAAATTGGAAATAAATTAAATTTATCATCATCGTGGGACATCTGGTTGGTATCAGACTTTTAAATGAATATGAAACAGGTCATGCAAACAGGCAAATACTTTTATCCAGACAATGCTATCCCTCTATTTACTGCGATCCTGCCTGGGGCAGCCATGAGTTAAAAACCTTTCAGTAAGTATGAATAGGGGAAAAGAATTAAAACTCCAGTCTTCTCTTTTCTTTTCTTTTTTCCCTTCTCTCATTTGTTCCTCTACAATTGCAGTGCCCAACCCCCAGGCCGCAGACTGGTACCAGTCCGTGGTCTGTTAGGGACCAGGCCACAGAGCTCTGCAGCCACACCGCCACTTGTATCACCATCTGAGCTCCACCCCCCCACCCACCCATGGAAAAATTGTCTTCCATGAAACTGGTCCCTGGTGCCAAAAAGATTGGGGACTGCTGCTCTACAACATCCAGCAAAAATAACTTCAATACCACAGGGAGTTAAGTGGCTCTGTGGGGGTCGTTTTGTTGTTTCTGTTTGGGGACCACATAAAGCAGATGCCTAGACATGGAGCAGAGTATTAGTGTATTTAACATAAAACCTGCCCTCTAGTGACTCAGATCATCCCAGACATTGCAAATCCTTATATCTTTTCTGAGTGTCAGCAGAGCTGATATTAATAGAAATGACTACAAGTAGACAACATTGCTTATAGCACTGGGGTCAACTTACAGAGTTACGATGCCTGAGGTGCTTATCACTACAAAAACAGCCCAGTTGCTAAATGACACCAGCTTATTGGGAAAGATCCAGATTCAGGTGGAGTTTTCCTAAAATGTTTGGAAATCAAACATTTTCTTGTTTGTGCTTATCTTTTCTAAATTTTTATTAATCATGAGAATTAAAAGCAAGAGTGTTCTAACTACTGCATAATCACCACTGTATGAGTGATGCTAATGAAAGTTGGATAGATGGCTTTCATATAAACCTCTTTCCAAGGGTCCACTGGTAAGTAGAAATTTTTTAATCTCCAAATAGTTTTTCCCATGTTCATTACAAACTTTCATTCCTAGTAAGAGAAACTAAGAATGTTTCTTACTCTACTATATCTAAAAACTCATAAAGTGGTCATGAACTCTTGATAAGATTTTAATGGGCTCCTTCTAGTTTTTTCCTTAAGTAAAGGTCTGTCTTTGACCATGAAGTCTTATATGCCATCCCTAGAGAGAGCTATCACAAAGGTCAGTCTTCTATCACTGTTTACCTTTGCATTTTCATCATAGTTAATTAATAAATTTCAATTTTAAGTAAATTAAAGCTATTCATTTTTCAAAGGCAACAGTAGCATAATTTTAAAAAGTGTCTACTTAGAAAACCTAAGATTTAATTTGTTTAGAACAAAAGCATTTGTATTTGCATTTTTGATTTCCCATACCTGAAGGAACTAAATCTACCCTTAATCATCTCAAGAAAGAAGACTGAAACAATCCTGACTTGAAATAAAAAACATGATATTTTATATTTTTCAACCACTTTCTTTGCAAAAGACAGAACAGGTATTTGTTTTTATAGTTAAGTGATCAGAGTAGGCAGTTTGTTTGTCTCTCATGATCAGGAAAAACGAGGCTTTCTACTGTTAGGCTGGAAACAGAAAACAAGAAGAGTGTTCCTGGCTGTCTTGGTTCCTATTAGGCCAGTAGACAGGTCACTTTTAACCCTCGCATGAATAGTCATGTATCTTTGGTTTCTGTACCCCCTTACTAAGTTAAGCACCAATACTGACTGCTTCATGGTTTTGAAAGATTTTTTTACTTGTCTTACTTACTAGTTTTCCAAGAAATTCTATGAGGTAAACAAGAGTTATTAACAATCCTGAATTTGTTGATGATGAAATGAAGTGTAGTGAGGTTTGGTTATCTAAGGTCACCTGGCTAGTAAAGATTCATTTTGGGTTACTCATGTCTCCTGATTGCAATGTGATGCTCTTCTTACCATGCCGTGTTGTCTCTGTGCATGTGAATTTTTTGTATGTGTCAATCATGTAGTGCCTTCAGGCTATTTCTGGACTCATTATTGTAATCTCAATTAAATGTGTTTTGCTCATTATTATGTTTATTTGGCAAGTGCTTACTCAGCTTATGTTGTTGCATTACAAGATGCTAATGGAGAAACAAATATTAATAATTTATAGTCCCTGCCCTTGAGGAGCTGACGATCTAGTAAGGGAATTAGATTACATTTTTAAAAATAGCTTTATTGAGATATAATTAATGTATTTTAAACTGTTTATATAAAGTGTACAGTTAGGTTAAGTTTTAACATATGGCTATACCCGTGAAACCATATTTTGTCCATGTTTTAATTTGGTTGGTTTTTCCTGTTATTGAGTTTTAAAAGTGATTTATATATTCGGGATATAATAAGTCCTTTATCAGACATTTTAGAATATATTTTCATTCTTTTACAGTGACTTTTGAAGAACAGAAGTTTTAAACTTTTTAAGTCTACTTTGTTTTTATTCTTTCTGTTTTGATTACTGTAGCATTTTAATAATTCTTAATATCAGGTAGTGTGAGTCCTCTAACTTTGTTTTTCAGAATTGTTTTGGTGAATTTTATAATCAGTTTTTCAATATTTACAAAAAAGCTTTCTGGAATTTTAATATAGACTTTTGAATTTATAGATCTATTGTGGGTGAATTAACATCTTAACAATATTTAGTCTTTGACACATAAGTAAGATGTATCTCTCTGTTTATTTAGGTCTTTAATTTTTTTCAGTAATATTTTATAGTTTTCACTGTATGCCTCTTCCACATTTTTGTCAGGTTTATCTCTAAGTATTTCATAATTTTTGTGCTATTGTGAATGGTTTCTTTAAAAAATTTCAGTTTCTGATCATTCATTGCTACTGTGTGGAAATACAATTGATTTTCTTGATTTGTAGCTGAAGATCTTGCCCAAAATTCTAGATAAATTTATAGGAATTGAAGTATAAATTTAAATTATTTTAAGTACCCTATAAAGATATACAACTTTTATGTACCCATAATAATTAAAAATTAAATTAAAAAGAAAAAAAGAATAGGACAATCTCTTATAAAACCACAAAACAGTTATCTACCTAGGAAAATTAACAATTCAATAATGTCATCTATTGGAGGATGGACACCCTTGAGGCTCTGACTCGGGTGGGGCAAAGGCAATATATGTAACCTAAGCATTTGTACCCCTGTAATATGCTGAAATAAAAAAATTAAAAATTAAAAAAAATAATATTTAATATACGATTAGTATTCAAATTTCAAAAAAATTATTTTTAAGAAGCAGTGTGCTAAAGAATAGACTGTAAACTCTAGTATTGAGTTTAAATCTTTTAACTTTTTATTATGGAAAATTTTAATCATATATAAAAATAGAGTATTTGTCATGGCTTTATATTATATATATGTTTTTGTATGTATATGTGTATGTGTATATGGAATTTCAGACTTACAGAAAAAGTGACAAGAATAATACATAGAATTTCCATATACTCTTTACCCAGATTCATCTGTTTACATTTTTGTCCCATTTGCTTCATCATTCTCTCAATTTTATTTTTCCGAACTGTTTGAGTGTATTGGAGACATTGTGCCCTTGTACCCCTAAATATTTCAATGTGTATTTCCTAAGAATTAGGACATTCTCTTACATGAGCACAGCACAGTTATCAAAATCAGGAAATTTAACATTGATACAATACTGTTAGCTAAGCCCTAGTCTATATTCTAAGTTTGTCAATGATCTCAATTATGTCCTTTGTGGCTTTTTTTTCCCCCCAGTCTTCAACCAATCTAGGCTCATACCTTGCATTTAGTTGTCATGTGTTTTTTAAACTGGAATACTTTCTTAGTCTTTCCTTGTGTTTTTTCACCTTGGTATTTCTAAAGTCTATAAGCCATTTATTTTGTATTAATAAAATCTCCCTCATTTTGGGTTTGCCTAATGTTTCTCCCTAATTAGATTCAGTTTATTCATTTTGGTAGGAATTCCACTGAAGTGATACTGTGTTTTTCTTAGAATATCTTTTGAGCAGACAAGTGATAATAATTTCTCCCAATAGTTATGATATAGGTGTAATGACTTGGTTAAGGTGGGGTCCACCAGGTTTCTCCACTGTCAGGTTGTTCTTTTTCACTTTGTAATTAACCTATAGTTATGTGTTTTATATACTTTGAAACTGTGAATATCCTGTCCTCATCAAACTTTCACTTACTAATTTTAGCAGCCATTGATAATTTTTTTAACTCCCATCATTCCTTCTACATTTAGTAGTTGGCATTCTACTGCAAAGAAGGATTTTCCCTTCTTCCTCATTTGTATATACTTATTTATTAATATTTGTATAGATACATGGATTCTTATTTTATTCAGTGGGTTATAATCCATTACTGTCATCTGGTGCTAAATTGTCCCAGATTTGATCAATGGGGCTCCTTCGATTTAGCTATTGTGTGCCTTTGACGTGCGCCCAGCATTCTTTAATGCACTTCCTTCTTTGAGCGTTTCCTTCTTTTTTAGCTCAGAAAAACGTTCTAGGCTCATCTTGTATATTCCCTGCCCCAGCTCTGAAATCAACCATTTGTCCAAGGAGTCCTGGATTTTAGTTAGAGTAGTTTTTAGAAACCAAAATTTGAACTAGGACATACATATATTTCACACACACAGCTATGACTTTGTGTTGATGCTTCCCATTCTCATCCAATATCACAGTGTATATTGTAGTCTTCCTCCTTTCTATATTTGGAAATCTCTTTCCCAACAGTGAAAAATGGGGCTCCTGGTATCTTCTTAATTTATTTTCTCATTTGCTGAAGCCCTAGAATATACAAAAGGTGGTTTCAGAACTGCTAAACCATGTCACTGTAAACAGCAAACCTGTTAAGTGGGATTCACTATTGGTTTACAGCTCTTTTCTTTTTCTGAAATAAAATTTGTACACACTGAAGTATACAGTGTTGAGTGTATAATGTGGTCAGTTCTGGCAAATAGATATGCTTTTGTATCCTACACCTCTATCAAGTCATAAAATAACGTGTCCATACCTCAGAACATTTCCTTGAGCCCTTTTCTGGTCACTCCCCACCCAAGCCCCAGAAACAACAATAATTTTTATTTTTTTATTATAAATTGGTTTTGTCTTTTTTTAGAATTTCATGTAAATATGTATAGTATGTAGTCTTCTGTATCTTGCTTCTTGTGCTCAGCATAATATGAGGTCCATCTATGTTTTTGAGCATATCAGTGGTTCTGTCCTTTGTATTACTAAGTAGTATTCCTTTGTGCGATCATGCCACATGTTTTGCCAATTTCTTTTCTTTTTTTTTTTTTTGAGACAGAGTCTCGCTCTATTACCTGGGTTAGAGTGCCGTGGCGTCAGCCTAGCTCACAGCAACGTCAAACTCCTAGGCTCGAGCAATTCTCCTGCCTCAGCCTTCCGAGTGGCTGGGACTGCAGGTGCGCGCCACCACACCCAGCTAATTTTTCTATTTTTAGTAGAGATGGGACCTCACTCTTGCTCAGGCTGGCCAATTTCTTATTGATAGATGTTTGGATTGTTTCCACTTTTAGGCTTGTGATGGTCTTTTTTATATGTCAGCTTGGCTAGGCCGTGGCCCCCACTTACTCTTCAAGCACTAATCTAGGTGTTGCTGTGAAAGTGTTTTGTAGATGTGATCAAGGTCCACAACCAGCCAACTTTAAATAAGGGGGTTAATTTAATCACATTAAGCCAAGTTAATTTAATTGCATTAAATAAGCAATTTTCTGGGTGGGTCTGATTCAGTTGGTTGAAAGGCGTTAAGAGCAGAGCTGAGACATCCCTCAAGAAGAAATTCATTCTGTGGACAGCAGCTTCAGCCCATGCCTGAGAGTTCTAGCGTGCTCTTTGGACCCGCCTAGTCCGTTCCCATAATTGTGTATGCCAGTTCCTTGCCATGAACCTCTTTGTATGTATTTCCTTCTGGTTCTGTTTCTCTGGTTGAACTCTATTATGGCTATTATGAATAAATCTGCTATGAACATTCTTCTGTATAGTTTTTGTAGGCATACATTTTCAATTTCTTTTGGGTAAATACCTAGGAGTGGAATTTCTAGGTCAAAAGGTGGGGTATATGTTTAATTTTATGAGAAATTACTAAACTCTTTTCAAAAATTTTTGTACCATTTTATGTTCTACCAGCAATATATGAGATTTCTACTTATTCTACATCCTCACCAACGTTTAGTGTTGTCAGTCTTTTTGATTTTAGCCATTCTTTTGGGTACAGAGTGGTATCTCACTGTTTTAATTTGCATTTCTCTAGTGACTAATCAAGTTGAGCAGTAAGTATTTCATGTAGTTGTTAGGCAATTGTGGTGTATCTTCCCATGTGAAGTTTATGTTCAAGTCTTCTCATTTTTCTAAATTGGGTTGTTTTTGTTTTTATTATTGACTTATAGGAGTTCTTCAAATATTCCGAATACGTGTCCTTTGTCAGATACTTGTTCTGCTAATATTTTTCCTCCAGTTTTGCCTAAGCATTTTCCTAAAAGTGTTTTAATGACCAGAAGTATTTGATTTTGATTCATGCTAGTTTTTGTTTTTGTTTTGTAAATTTTATGGTTACTGCTTCTTTATCTCATCTAGGAAACTTTTACCTACTGCCAGTGTCATAAAACTATTCTATATTTTTTCCAGAAATCTTAATAGTTTTAGGTTTATGTCTGTGTTCATCTCAAAATTATTTTTATTTGTAGTGTGAGGTAGCACTTGAGGTTTATGGGGTTTTTTTTTCCTATGAATATCTACTTACTCCAGCAATATTTGTTGGAAAGACTATTCTTTCCCTGATGGATTTTTGTAGCACCATTGTTAAAAATCAGTTGACTGTAGAGTATGGATTTACTTACAGATTCTAGTTCCATTCAGCTCTTGGTTTTTCCTTAGGTTAAGACCAAGCAAGCGTTTAACTCAGGTAGTTAAGTCCTTCAATTTTCTTCTTTTTTCAAAACTTTTTTGTCTATTCTAGGCTTTTTGCATTTGCATATAAACTTTAAAATAACCTTAATTATTAATTTTTAAAAGTCTGCTGGGATTATCATTAAGATTGATAAGAATCTGTATTTCAAAAATTAATATTGTAACAATATTGAGTCTTCTATCCCAAGAGCATAGTATCTCTCCATTTATTTAAGTTTTTACTTTTTCTCAGTGATGTCTTCTATGTCTATTTTTACTCCTAGGTATTTTATATTTTTTGACATTATGATTAATGGATTTTTTAAAAGTTTTATTTTCCCATTGTTTCTAATTTACTGACATACCTTTGATCTTCCTAAATTTATGAGCTATTCCTTTTTTTTCTTCGCTCTTTCTTTCTTTCATTGATTCATTAGGATTTGCTATATAAACAATCCTAACATTTGCAAATAAGGACAATTTTAATTATTTTTTTTTTTTTACACTCTTTATGCCTTTATTTCTTTTCTTATTGTACTGACTGGGGGGACCTTTAGTACAGTGCTGAATAGAAGTGATGAGGGCGGTAATCCTTGCCTTATTGTTGATCTTAGGTGGAATGTTTTTACCGTTGAGTATGAAGTTAATAGTAACAGATTATATGTTTCAGGTACTGAACAGTACAGTGAGTACACAGGCTATGCTGAGACATATCGCTGGGCCCGGAGCCATGAAGACGGGAGTGAAAGGTGAGTCTTTAGAATTGCATGGCTAAAAGCAAAGGAATGTGAGCTTGATCCTAATATACTCTGTATCCCTTCTACTCTTATTTCAGCAATTGAGCTTTCTTTTAAGTTCAGTATTACAGGTTCATTGACAGTTAAAACAGTATTACCATCTCCATATACCAAAAGGAAGAAGAGAGAAGATAAAAACCAAAAGTCTAAAGCAAAGACAAGAGGGGCATAGTTCTCTACAGTTCTTTACCTACATAAGCTGCCAATTTAAAGCAAAGCAGTGGAGGTTGACTTCCAAGTTCAGACTTATTTAGAATAACAGCATTGTGAATGTAGTCACTGAATTGTACATGTAAAAATGGTTTAAATGACTACTTTTGTGTTGTGTTTTTTACCACAACTTAAAATAATTGATAATGTAATACACCTAAACCATTGACTAGTACCTTTTAAATGGGGAGGGGGGGAACTTATTTAGATTAGGTTCTGTTAATAGTTAGAGCTTAAAGCCCTGGACCAGCTTACTTAGTTATCCTTAATTTTTCTGTGAAATGAGTTAGATGAAGGAAACCTATGTGGGACGGTGGGCCTAATGCGGCAAAGCAGTCGATGACAGGCCCTGCTGTGAACTTTGCTGCGGCTGTCTCCTGTTTCTTCTTGGAATATGTTTTTATACTTTGACATTCTTGCTTCCCCACTAAATCATGTAGTTCACCAGAGGTAAATTTTTGCAGAAATGCTACCTGGAAGCATGTGGGGTGTTTTGTTTTGTTCTGTTTTGATTTGTTTGTTTTTTAATGAGAGTGCCATTGTGGCAAAAAGAATCAGCTCTTGCCCATGTAGCCATATCTGTGCCACAAACTTATTCTTTGTAATGTCTCAAGTCCAGCCTCTGATTTCTTTCTCCTTATTTCGTTTAAAATATGTGGTTGTGGCCCGGCGCGGTGGCTCACACCTGTAATCCTAGCACTGTGGGAGGCCAAGGTGGGAGGATCACTCAAGGTCAGGAGTTTGAGACCAGCCTGAGCAAGAGCGAGACCCCATCTCTACTAAAAATAGAAAGAAATTATCTGGACAACTAAAAATATATATAGAAAAAATTAGCCGGGCATGGTGGCACATGCCTGTAGTCCCAGCTACTCGGGAGGCTGAGACAGTAGGATTGCTTGAGCCCAGGAGTTTGAGGTTGCTGTGAGCTAGGCTGACGCCGTGGCACTCTAGTCCAGGCAACAAAGCAAGACTCTGTCTCAAAAAAAAAAAAATGTGGTTGCAACGAACAGTTATCTATGTGGATGTTTATTCCTGATAATTATTTGCAAACTAGCATGAAGGTTTCTGTTGTTATTTTGCAGTGTGAAAAGTTGCTTGGCATAGCAATATATGCAAGTTTAGAAAGAGATGAAATATTTGGAATTTTACCCATTTTCAAAATTATCATCTCAACTAGTTCTTCTATTTCCACAGGCAACATGTTATTTTTGATGTCTTTGTCTTTTTAAAAAGAGTCTCTCATAGACGACAGTTGAGCATAGGAGGTAGAATGCTATACTGAATTATTTCACATTTTTTGTGACACTTGACTTATTGGGATTATTTCCTAGACAATATATGGTGACGTTACAACCCCAGTGATTTAAAGCAGATCTCTCAAAGCAAAGTAGGAATGAGCTCTTGTCAAGGTACAAATGCCATGTCTTTAGTATTAGAGGAAAACAAAGAACTCAATTTCTTCTGTTTGCTTCGATATCCTTTAACCTCTGAGACTCACTGTAAATGATATATCTACTAACAATATATCATTCTCTTCTCTCTTGGTAAGTTTTCATTTTACTGTTTAATGCCTGACAGTGCACAATATATATGTCTCAGAATCTGAAAATAGAAGAGTATTTTCTCTCTTCCTGTTTTGCTTAGACCTGCAGGCACTGGTTCATTTCTTTGTTTTTGATATTTTAACACTGCCAAAGTCTTGGCATCCTGACCCCTGTGAGGGTTTTGAGTGACTTTACCTGTTCCTCGTCTTTCTGTCCTGTCCCAGGGATGACTGGCAGCGGCGCTGCACTGAGATTGTTGCCATTGATGCACTTCACTTCAGACGCCACCTTGATCAGTTTGTGCCTGAGAAAATGAGACGGGAGCTTAACAAGGCCAGTAACCTTATTTCCTAGTTCATCTGGCAGCTGCCATCTATTTACTGCCATTTTATTAATGCTGAAATTAGTGCTTTCTGGTAGTTCTCGCAGGGTCAGTATGTCTGCCCACAGCTGTCCTGATTTAATGGCTCTGTCAGCTTGTACAAGATGTACTTTCCATTTCGTAATTGTTTGATTAGCAGCCGAGGTTGCCGGATAGACTGTTGCTTGATATTAAACCCCACACATGCATTTATCTCATCAAGTACTTTTAGCTGCTTTGGAACATTATCATTATAAAACCATATAGAAATGAATGAGCCCTGAGAATTTTTTTTCAGACCTGCCCAGTGACATTTTCTCTACAAGGTTTGCTGTCAGGATTTAAACAGATACAACAAAAAAGTCAGTTAATTATTGTCCTATTTTAGGTAAGATTCATGTTAATTGTTTATTGATTTGGTGTAATTTAACATATTTATGATGAAATCTATGCTTTTCTGTGATACCTAGTGCTGCCTACTATAATCATTTTTCTCTTTTTTATTGTAGTACAGAAATACAAAAATGAACCATACCTATTGTTTAAATTTTCACTAATGGTAACCATAATAAATAAACTCTATTGTACAATAGAGTACTGATTTTGTTTTCTAGATTTTTGTGCCTTACCAAAATAGCTGAGATTTTCTTTAGTTCCTCAAATTATTCTCACAAGAAGACTCACCCAATTCTGGAAACCATTGTTTGACTCCCATGAGTAGGGTTTGGCTTTTTTTAAATAGTACAGAGGGTTTGTTTTTTTTTTTTTACACCTATTATGCCATGAATTCGTAGGGAATAGGTTCCAGCAGCCCATGCTCCTTTCCACTGGTTCTCAGAAAGTGTGCTTCTCTGGGTGGAGCAGGCTGGCACTTCAGTTAATCCAGGCACCTTTCTCTTTGGCTTCCTTCTTTTTATAATCATTTTTCTTCACGCGTTTCAGGAGGCTATCTCGACTCTTACGGTGTTTAATATTCTCAATGTTCACATTAATTTTCTTGGCAAGAATCTTGCCCTTGTTTGATCACAACAATTTCAACAGCATGCTGGGTATCACTGTAGACTCTTCCAGCTTTGCCATGGTGACATCTGTGGGGCATACCTTTTTGAACAGTACCCATTCCTTTGATATCTGCTGTATCACCATTCTTGCAGATTTGCATGTATGTGGCCAAAGGAACAACACCATATTCTCTAAAAGGCCTAGAGGACACTCATCAGGTGACTCTCCTCTTGCCCTTTGTGTTTTCATTTTGGCAAATTACCGGAAGATGGCAGTTCCAGCTGAAAAGCCCACAAGTAGAATTTGGTTGTCAGATTATTTATTAAGACAACAGGTTTATGGTTTTGCATGGCTAAACATGTTCCAGTTCCTATACAAAAATGTCTGATAATAACTGCAGACTGGGTGTAAACAACCAAATAATCCAGACAGGCTTTTACTACACTTAAAACAATGGAATAGATATTTTGAATATAATTAGATATATTATTTTATACCCTGATCCATTTGAGAATCTAATTTTTTTTTCCAAAATATTACGGCGATACAAATGTTTTGGTTACATGGATCACTTTTGTAATGCTTGAGTCAGGGCTTGAGAATGTAATTTATTTTTTAACATTTTCTTATATATGTATATATTTTTGTATATATGTATGCAAATATATGTATATATATATTTTTTAATAGATAGGGTCTCGCTCTGTCACCCAGGCTGGAGTGCAGTAGTGCTATCATAGCTCACTGCAGCCTCAAACTCCTGGGCTCAAGTGGTCCTCCTGCCTCAGCCTCCCGAGTAGCTGGGACTATAGGCGTGTGCCACCACACCTGGCTAATTTTTCTTATTTTTTTTTAGAAACAAGGTCTCATTATGTTGCCCAGGCTGGTCTCAAACTCCTGGCCTCAAGTAATCCTCCTACCTCAGCCTTCCAAGTTGCTTGGATTACAGGTGTGAGTCACCATACCTGGCCTCTTATGTATAATTTATTAGATTATTTTAATGTTAAGAGTTCTCAAATGAATATCATAAAATGTTTGAGGAATAATGCACTATTTTCCAAAGTTGAACTTATACAACAGACATCATTTATTAAAAAAAAAAAAAAAAAAAAAAGAATTCCTCAGAAAAGCCCTCCAGAAAGACTGATCTTTGGTATATCAACAGTTCTAAATTTCCCTCTTACCTGACTAAAAGAGATTTGCCTGTGCTGAAGAGTATCTTTTACTCGTCATTGGGTACATTTTAAATGTAAGCCTGCTTTCACTGTTCTACACTCCTACCTTAAAGTCCATGATGTTTTTATGATAGAGCATATCAAGTAGAATAAGAAGATTTATCTTTAAATTTTCATCAGATATTATTTATTCAAATGTGTATATGTAAATTAGTCACATGGTCTTGATAGTAGAAGGCAGTAGGTCATTTGGAGAGAAGCATATGAAAAGGAAAGTAGAACCAAAATGTTATACATTAACACATAGTTATACATTAACACAAATAGAAAAGTTTCTTCTTTCATGGATACAGTCTGTACTTCTGCAGACACCTTCCTGTGGGAGCTAGATCATTCACTTTTAGAAATTATCCTCAATTATGATCTTTGAAAAAGTCATCTTTGGGCATAAATATATCTTTTTTGAAATTCCCTGCAGCCAATTGACATTCTCTACATTTACTTGTATAACACTAACCTTCAGTTTGCCAGCCTCAAAGACACTGGAAATTTTAACGATGTTGATCCTTGTTATATATGGATAGGTTAAGTTATTTGTAAGTATTGGCAACATTGAAAAACATTTATTTGTAGAATATAGTGTCCTTATGAGACACACTTTATACAAAAAGAATGAGTCTTTAAAGAACATGGCAGCCGAAGGAAGACTTTAATTTCATTCAGGTCAGCCAATGCCTGGCACACTGTCTTATGGAAGTGTCTCAAAAATGATTTGTTACCACACTACAGAAATTATTCCATAACATAGAGAAGGAGGGAATTCTCTTAGCTCATTCTATGTAGCCAGTATCACCTTGATACCAAAGCCAGGGAAGAAAAAAAGAAAACTACAGACCAATATCCCTTGTGAATATAGAACCAAAATCCTCAATAAAATACTAGCAAACTGAATTTAGCAGCACATCAGAAGAGAAATCCACCACAACCAAGTGGGCTTCATCCCAGGATGCAAGAATAGTTCAGCGTACACAAATCAATAAATGTGATTCATCACATAAACAGAAGCAAAAACAAAGACCATATGGTCATCTCAATAGACGCAGAGAAAACCTTAGACAAAATTCAGCACCCTTTGATGATAAAAACCCTCAACAAACTAGGCATAGAAGGAATATATCTCAAAATTATAAAACTGATATATGACAAACCCACAACCAACATCCTGCTGAAGGGGGAAAATTTGAAAACATTCCTCCTAAGAACTAGAACAAGAAAAGGGTGCCCACTGCCAGCACTTCTATTCAACATAGTGCTGGAAGTCCAGCCTGAACAATCAGGCAAGAGAAAGAAAGAAAGGGTATCCAGATTGGGAAAGAGGAGGTCAAACTATCGCTCTTCATTGACAACATGATCGTATACCTAGAAGACCCCAAAGACTCCACCAAGAGACTCCTGGAATTGATAAATAAATTCAACAAAGTCTCAGGATACAAAACCAGTGTACATAAATCAGTAGCATTTCTATACACCAGTAACAGTCAAGCTGAGAGTCAGAGACTCAGTACCATTTGCAATAGCTACAGATAAAATACCTAGGAATATACTTAACCAAGGAGGTGAAAGATCTCTACAAGGAGAACTGAAACACTGAGGAAAGAAATCGCAGAGGACACAAATAAATGGAAAAACATATCATGCTCATGGATTGGCAGAATCAACATTGTTAAAAATGTCCATACTACCCAAAGTGATTTATAGATTCAATGCAATCCGCATCAAAATACCAATGTCATACTTCACAGACCTAGAAAAAATAATTCTACACTTCATTTGGAACCAGAAAAAAGTCCAAATAGCCAAAGCAATCTTAAGCAAAAAGAACAAATCTGGAGGAATCACATTACCAGACTTCAAACTATACTACAACGCTATAGTAAGCAAAACATCATGATACTGGTACAAAAATAGACATAGACCAATGGAACAGAACATAGAACCCAGATGTAAAACCTGCTACCTACAGCCAACTGATCTTCAACAAAGCAAACAACAACATACACTGAGGAAAAGAAGTCCTATTCAGTAAATGGTGCTGGGAAAATTGAATAGCCACATGCAGAAGAATGAAACAGGACCCCTATCTCTCACCCCTCACAAAAGTTAATTCAAGATATAAAAGACTTAAATGTAAGGCATGAAACCATAAGAATACTAGAGGAAAATGTAGTAAAATCTCTTCTAGACATCAGCCTAGGCAAAGGATTTATGACTAAGACCCCAATGGCAATCACTGAAACAACAAAAATAAATAAATGGGATTTGATTAAACTAAAAAGCTTCTGCACCTCTAAGGAAACAATCAGCAGAGCAAATACACAACCTACACAATGGGAGAGAAATATTCATAAGCTATATAGCCAATAAAGGGCTAATAACGAGAATCTACAAAGGACTCAAGCAAATCAATAAGAAAAAAACAACCCCATTAAAAAGTGAGCAGAAGACATGAACAGGCTGGGTGCGGTGGCTCGTGCTGCTAATCCTAACACTCCGGGAGGCTGAGGCGGGAGGATCGCTTTAGCTCAGGAGTTCGAGACCAGCCATCTTCTACTAAAAATAGAAAAAATATTAACTGGGCAACTAAAAATAGAAAAAATTAGCCAGGCATAATGTTGCACACCTGTAGTCCCAGCTACTCAGGAGGCTGAGGCAGGAGGATCGCCTGAGGCCAGGAGTTTGAGGTTGCTGTGAGCTAGGATGACACCACAGCACTCTAGCCCAAGCAATGGAACAAGACCCTGTTTCAAGAAAAAAAAGACACGAACAGAAGCTTTTCAAAAGAAGATAGACAAATGGCAAATAAACATGAAAAAATGCTCAACATCACTAATCATCAGGGAAATGCAAATTAAAACTACGCTGAGATATCACCTTACCCCTGTCAGAATGGCTTTTATTAAAAAGTACAAAAACAATAAATGCTGGCGTGGATGCAGAGAGAAAGGAATGCTTATACACTGTTGGTGGGACTGCAAATTAGTACAGCCTCTGTGGAAAGTGGTGTGGAGATTCCTCAAAGAACTAAATGTAGATCTGCTATTTGATTCAGCGATCTCACTACTGGGTATCTACCCAAAGGAAAAGAAATCTTTCTATCGAAAAGGCACCTGCACTCAAATGTTTATTGCAGCACAGTTCACAATTGCAAAGATGTGGAATCAACCTAAGTGCCCATCAATTCATGAGTGGATCAATAAAATGTGATATATGTGTGCCATGGAGTACTACTCAGCCTTAAAAAGTATGCCTTTTGCAACAATTTGGGTGGAATGAGATCATTCTAAGTGACGTATCTCAAGACTGGAAAAACAAACACCACGTGTACTCATTACTAAATTGGAACTAACTGGTGAGTACACATGTGCACAGAGGGAGGTAAAACCCAGTGGAAATCAAACAGGGGAGGAGGAAAGGGGCAAAAACCTACCTCGTGGGTACAGTGAACACTATTTGGGTGATGGGCACACCCATAGCTATGACTCGAGCATTACAAAAGTGATCCATGTAACCAAAAACATTTGTACCCCCTTAATATTTTGAAATAAAAATAAATAAAATTATTTATAAACTTAAAAATGATTTGTTAAATGACTTGGTTGATGATAAAATAACTTTTTAGACAATGCTAGTACCGTTTTTTGAGATAAACACTTCAGAAATTTTGTAAGTACATTGTCTGAAATCACTCAAAATATTACAGATTGTTACATATTTCCTTAATATTCTTCAAGTACTAAGTGAAGCCTAGTAAGTCCAGTATCAAATCAAGTGTGGGACAGATGAAGCCATGTGAAGCAGATGGGTTGATTTTTTAAAATGTATAATAATGTAGTTCTGTATTCATTTTCAGTCTGCCATTATTTATATCAGTGTGCAAGTACATCTAATTTATATCTCATAAAAATTTTTTTTCAGTCAAATGCAGGTAGAATTTATTTTTTAATCATACAGGTAACAGTAGTAAAAGTAATTGTCATTGAATGATTGCTCACTATATATGCAGGGCACTCTACTTAGTGCTTTAAATGCATTGTCTGATTTAATCTTAGCCACCGAAGAAGGCATAGATACTGTTCTTATCTCCAATTTGAAGACAGTGAACTGATCCTTTGAGTTGAGTAACTTGTCCCAGATCACATAGCTGGGCAGTGACCAAACCCTAAATCCAGGCTCCCCAGCTGCAGATCACATTTTTAAAAATGTAAATTCTCCAACATAGAGACTACTATAACTAGATCTGACTTTCAGACTTTCTGTGATTCAATCTTACATCTTTGAGAATATTCCCTGCCTTTGGTGAACACATGATCTACAGGCATATGCCTGGGTCACCTTTTCTCTTGTGATCATAAACTTATATTGTGAGCAAGTTATCTGTTGAGTGCTTTTCTCAATATGCTTTTCTGTTTGATATACTTTTTCAAGGGAATCTGGGAGTTTTTCCCCAGCCTATTTATGAAATTCCCCTGAGACAAGAAAATACCACATGTGTAATATAGCCTATCAACACATGGGCTAACATTGAGAAAGCACGCAGTTCATGTCCTGGCTCATGAGAAGTCATTCAATAAATGTGTGTGTTTTCATTCACTGCTACATTCCAAAAAATTTGTTCTTTTAGCAAAGGATTAGTTTTTTAATTCTTCCACTGAAAAAGGAAAAAGCAGTGAATGATTTTGTTAAATGCCATTGACAACTTAATTAGAAAATGAATCCAAATAACTTTGGGTCTTCTAAATCAAAGTATCCCATCCCTTATTTGTTAGATTTACATATTAAAATAGATTTACAAATGTTAGTACAAGCAATAGGAATTTCACGTAAACTGACAGCATAACTTGGAGAGAATATTTAATTTACTGTTTTATGTCTCATGTTTTGTAAGCTTTGGTTTAAAGCAGAAGTCTTTATTGAATTTAGAGATAACTTGCACAAGTCCACTTTTTTTTTCATGCCAAGGTAGGAAGGAACAGAAAAACTGTATTTTTCTAATGAAGCAACAAAGCATAAGACCAGTTTTCACCATCAGAATTCAGTGTGGATCCCTGAGCTCTGGGGGCCCATTTGCTGCTTTTAGGCATCACTCATCAGGTAATAATTGAAAGGGCAATCCCGCAAAGTGCTTTATACCTCTGGCAAAGGTCTATTCCATCCAGGCTCCACAGATCCTATTGGACCTGCATCATGACCTGCAAGTAGAGTTCGTTGGATTTTAAAAGGAAGGAATCAGTCTCCTTTTATCTAACGGATACTGTGAAGCAATGTTTAATCTTGTGAAAGATCAGTTGGTTGACATTCTGGAGGAGAATTATCTTTGAGGTTGGAAAGATTTATGACTCCAGCTTGTAAAAGTGGCAAATAGCTCTGCAAGAGAAGAAAGAAATCACCTGGAAAAGTTGTATTTAGCTGTGTTAGACTCGTTTAGGTAAGATTAAGTAATGGATATATTTTGTGGCACCTTCTGGATCAGAAGTTGGACAAAGTGGAGAAATACTCCCAGCAGCAAATTGCCATCATTTACTTTTTTAAAAAACTTGATTAGTTTATCGATTTTTTGTTGTTGCTGCCCTCCACTAAATTTGGAATGGCTTTGTTATTAAACCAAAACTTGATAACAAAACCAATCAGTACTTGCTACTGATATTTCTAAGAAGTTAAGCATCTGATCATTTATAATCTTTTCTTAAAGTACATATCACTTTACTCTTTAAGAATGTTAGTGCAAAGTGTGTCATTTCTAGTGAGTTTTCCTGTAAGTTTCTCAATATGTAGAATCAGAGTGATCATGAGATACCTAACCTAATCCTGGATTTTACACATGAGAAAACTAAGGTCTGCATACTTCTTTCATTTTATATTGCATTTGAAAATAGTAAAAACAATGTACTAATGTTATAATTATTTTAAAGACAAAAAAGTCATCCATAATCCTACCTTTCAAACAGTTGTTTTCATTTTCATGAAAATGAAATTTAGTTTCATATAAATGTGCTCAAAAGTTACCTATAACTTTATATTTTACCTATTTCATTTAACCATATATTATAATTATTTTTTATACTTTCTAATAATCATCAGAATAAAATGTTTAATAAAATTGGGTGGATTGAAATACAATAGTGTAATTTAACTACTATCCTTACTTTTGAACAGTTAGGTGGTCCCAAGTTTTTCTCTGTTATACATAAGGTAGGAATAAACATCTTTGTACAGTTGATGTCTCTTTAGAAGAAATTTACAAAAATGTTATTATTGAGTCTAAGGATAATTGTAAAGCTCTTGATTAATATTACTTTATTCTCTTCCAAAAGAAACTTAAGGGTTTTTTTGTATCATGGTTGTTTTTAAGAAATCACAAAATACTAAAAACCTCAGGAAATCGGTTATCAGTATCAAGTATGTATTAATTTAAACAAGTATAATAAATTGACTTCATATAAATAAGCAAATCTTTAGAACAATCTTATCAAATTATTAATCTAGGAAGTAGTATAATATATTTACATGATAATGAAAGACATCCTTTAAAGTCAAGCATAACTTAATGATGGGGGCATGTTCTGAGAAATGGTCTTTGTGCTCACATCATAGAGGGTACTTACACAAACCTAGGTGGTTTAGCCTACTACACACCTAGGCTATATGATATAACCTATTGTTCCTAGGCTACAAACCTGTACAGCATGCTACAGTACTGAATACTGTAGGCAGTTTTGACATAATGTTAAGTTATTTGTGTATCTAAACATAGAAAAAGTACTGTAAACCTATGTTATTAATACCATAATCTCATGGGACCACAGTTGTATATGTGGTCCATCAATGACAGAAAAGTCCTTACGCAGCACATGACTGTATATCTATTTGGGCCTGCTGAAATTTATATTGAAGCCAGAGTTCTTTAAGTGTATGTGTGCATATTTGTGCTAAACTATTCCCCTGGGTTCTGTCTCTTTCCTGAGCCCAGTTCTGGGCCTGTAGACTTTTACACCAGTTTGCATTGGTCTGTTTTCCACTTTCTTTGCTTCCTTTCTACATCTCTATCTGCACTACTTCCTGGTCAGTCTCTAGTTTTTAACTCTAGATACTAATATTTTCCTTTTCTTGCTTCTCAACGCTCCCTTGCAACCTTCAAGACTCCCCCTTTTCTTCCTTCCCATCAAAACTCACTCTGAGATAGGAGTGCTCATTGGTATCTTCTCCTTGCTATCCTGAGATATGAATGCTTCCTCTTTTTCCCTTTCTAAGTTGTTTATTAGTACAAATAAATTCCTCTGTCGTTGCTGAATATCAGGTTAGGGTATGGCCAGAGTTCAAGCTCACTTTTTTTACTCTCACAGCTCTGATCAATGTCCTCAAGTACTGTGTCTCTGGATGGGGCAAAAGAAAGGGATCAGCCAATATGGAGCTCTTGAGAATTCCTAGTGCCTTTCCCTGTGGTTATGAGAACTTGGCAACTCTTTTGATGTCTCTGTCTTTATCTGATCTTTGCTTCTTATCAAAGGAGCACAATTCCCACTGTAAAAGGAAAGGCCCTCTGATTCAAGGCCCTGCCCTAGTCTCCAGCATTTAAGGGGTCCTTCTCCTTCCTAGAGAAGGGAGAAGCCTGGGCAAACCATCCAGAGGGGACTCAGGGCAACTTACTACTTGTCTTATTAGAAGCATTTCTTTTAGAAATGCTTGGTTTTAACAGAATAAAAGAATTTTGTATGTAATCATTATAACCAGTTATTCTTTACACCTAATTACTGTGTAGTTTTAGATCATTTGATTTTTATCTGATTAACTTTTAAAGTTTTATTTGATATTATTTGATCAAAACACTGAATATAGTTTAATTTCAATTTCATGGTTTGTTTTTGTTATGGCCATTTTCCAAGATAGATAGTTTTTTCAGGAAAATTGGTTAATACTTTATATTAGATTTTTCTTCTAATGATTTAAGTGTTTCATATTCTCCATTGTTAGGTCTTAGGTTCACTAAGCTATTTTTTGCTCATTAAAGTTAAGCCAGTTGTTTAGAGATAGTGGTAAAGAAGAGATGAAAACCATTCTGACAGTATAGAACAGAGACATGAGCCAGGAGGCTGAGAAAGCCTCCTTTTCGTCTAGACATGTTAGAAAAATTTGACAGGAAAGAAAGTGTCAAAGTTATGTTTATTTTGACAGAGGGTTTGTTCTCCCCCTTGTTCATATAATGGCACAATCTTTCAAAAGCCTGCTCAAAAAAATGGAACACTCTGATTTTTTGACCTGAAAGAGATTTTCAGAAGCTCCATGCATCTGATTATGCAGGTAATTTGTGAGCTCTTGTGTAAGCTCTGTACCACAGCATTGAATAATGATCTGGTACCAACTTATAATTAATATCTGTCAGGATTTACAGCGTAGGAGAGTGTGGAAGGAATAGCCTTGTTAATCCATCCAGACAGTGTGTAAAATAAATTTTTATACCTTTGTGGAAACTTCAGAAAGCAATTTACTATATTTCTATGTGTGGGTTTCACAGAAGTGTCTTTCTTTATATCCTTGGTTTTTCTGTGGGAACATTTGTCACAGATCATTCTTTTAATTTTATTTACTATTATATAAAGCAATATTTTAGGCTTTGGTACTTAAGAGAACCCAGGGGAGATTTGCTTTGCTATTATATAATGTTAGACCTCCCAATATAGTCTCATAGTTTCAGAAAATTACAAAAAGGAGGCAGAAAGACAAACTAAGCCAACAAAGAAATGGAAATCAGGAACTCTGGGCTGTTAAACTAAAGTCTTCTCATATACAAAATGAGCTGTTCATTTAATTAATACTTAGCCAGCATTCTTGGGGTATATTGTACTTTGGTCAGGCTATCAGCAAATTTCTACATATTGTAGCTTAAAACAGGGCTATGAAACCAGAGAATCTTAGAGCTGAAAAGTATCTTAAAGGTTATTTTATAACCAGACATAGCAGTTCCTTTTATAGACAGTTGCTTACTCTTTGTTAAGCATTTCTGTGGCAGGAAGCACATTTAATAGCTAATTACAGGCCAGGGGTGGTGGCTCACGCCTGTAATCCTAGTACTCTGGGAGGCTGAGGCGGGAGGATCACTCAAGGCCAGGAGTTCAAGACCAGCCTGAGCAAGAGTGAGACCCCGTCTCTACTAAAAATAGAAAGAAATTAGCTGGACAAGTAAAAATATATACAAAAAATTAGCCAGGCATGGTGGCGCATGCCTATAGTCCCAGCTACTCGGGAGGCTGAGGCAGAAGGGTTGCTTGAGCCCAGGAGTTTGAGGTTGCTGTGAGCTAGCCTGATGCCATGCACTCTAGCCCAGGCAACAGAGCAAGACTCTGTCTCAAAAAAAAAAAAAGCTAATTACAGTTATTAATCTAGTCCCAATAACTCAGAGAGTGCTGAGGAAGCATAACAGTGACCCTTTGCCTGATGAAAAAATAGTAATCAAAAGCCTTCAAAGAAAACAGTGTTTTAACAAGCGCCTTTCTTGGTAGTCTGCAATTGGGAACCCATCGATTCTTGAAATATCTCTATTTCCATTTCTGTTTGTTTGAATCAGAAAAAGAAACTGACGCTTATATTGGTTTAAGGGATTTGATTTGCCTAGCTTCAAAACAAGTATTAGAATCTACCATTTCTTTCTCTCTTCCTTTGCATGATCCCAGGCTTTTCGCTCTGTTTTCCCCTATACTTTAGGAAAATGAGAGAGAAAGAACATAAGCTTGATAATGGATACTGATCCTAGTTACGTCAGTCAGAAATACTGTTAGTGTCTGGTTACTCACGTGCTTTGATAACTCTTTTATCCTGCAGGCTTACTGCGGATTTCTCCGTCCCGGAGTTTCTTCAGAGAATCTTTCTGCAGTGGCCACTGGAAACTGGGGCTGTGGTGCCTTTGGGGGTGATGCTAGGTTAAAAGGTGAGTAAGGTGTTGTAGAAAAGGATAATAGCATCCTGACCAGGAAAAAAGTTAGCCTTTCAAGCCAGATTTCTAATGTTCTGTCATAATAAGAGACCACAAAAATCTAAGAGAAAAGGAAAAGAATATTTGACACCATCCTCTTTTTTCCTTTTATGTTTAAAGGAATTCTTATTTTCATTTACTATTTCCCTATAGAGGTCGCTTATCTCTTTGATCTACCAGACACACTATTTATTTGAATATAGAGAGGGCGGGGGAAGAATCTATAATGACTATGAAGTTTCAAACCAAAGCATCCATTCAAGCACTTTCCTTCACTGGGGTGATTTTTATGGACAGATTTTATGGAACTGGGCATCTGCCATGTTCTGGGCACTGTTGTAGAACACAGTAGATGAGTAAGATGTGGTCCCTGTTTTGGGAGTCACAGTCCAGCATATGAGAGAGAGACGTAGACAAACGCAGCACACAGTAGTGAGTGCTTTAGTAAAGGTCCATGGTGCAGTGGGAGAATAGCTTGGGAGAGCTGTGTGAGTGGCACAGAGAAGGAGGCGTTTGGGTACCCAAGAAAGATGAACATTTCTTGCATTTTATTGTTTATGGCAAAAAAAAAAAATCACAAAACCTGATCAGCAAAGCTGTTGGCCATTTACCAGATTGACATTTACTTTATTTTTTAAAGTATCAGTTATAGAAAATAACATTATATTATTACTTAGGATGATTGCTGTTCCATTTCATCCCACTGGTCTGACACCAACTGGGTGTACCACAATACAATTCTGACACTAACTACCTCAAATTAGTGCAGATTTCACAGATAAGGACAGAGTCCACAAGACTGCTCCCACTTCTAACTCCAGCCAAAAGTTTCAGGGGGTCCCCAGGCCACTCACATTTTTGACCAACTGGCTACCAAACCAGGAGTTCCAATGACCCCACCGGAGGTTCAGTAATTCACTGGAAATACTCACAAAACTCAGAAAGTCCTGTACGTACAATTGCAGTTTTGTTATAAAGGATACACATAGGGCGAGGCCTGGGAGGGACTGCAGAGCTTCCACTACTTCTCTGGTGGTGTGTCCTCTGGCACCTCACCTTCCTGATTAGTGATTGGCCACATGGTTGAACTTAATCCCCAGTCCTTCCTCACTCCAGCAGGTCAGGCTATCTGGATCGTCTCATTAACATAACAAATTCCAGGGGTTTTTGAAGCTCTTGCTGACAGATTTTTTGTTATATCACTGATACCAAAATAACAATAAAGCAAACATAAAACAGCCAACTGGTCTTGATAGCCAAACTAGATCTAGATAAAATCCATCTCCTTGGGAATAGAATAATCGAATCTGTCATAATGTCAGATTGCATTCCTCCCCAACAGTATGAAGTATGTAAAAGTTATCAGAATTCTTGTTAACATTTTGGTGGCCATCCTTTTAGACATTTCTGTGTGATGATATGTAACTATTAATGAGATCACACAGTCTGTTCTCTAACCTCTGTTTGAAAACACTACAGTCTCATGGATGGTTTTCAACACTAACAAATATAGGTCTATTCTCAACATGTTGTATACACATATATACCATAATTTGTTTCACAGATGGTTATTTGTTTTCATTCTCTTATAACAATATTACCATGTATAATTATATGTTATGTATAATTATCTTCTTAGGGTAAATTCCTAGAAGTAAAAATATTGACTTAAAGGATATGTGTATTTCATATTTCGATACTTGTTGCAAATTGCCCTCTGAAAGGCTGTGTGACTTTACACGGTCTTCCTTGTATGAGCAACCTCACCAAGATGGGATGTTGTCAATCTTTTTAATTTCTCTGAGATTCAGCAGTTTTCATATGTTTATTGGCCATTTGTTTTGTGAGTTGTTTTTTTATGCTTCCTGCCCATTTATCTCTTTGGGAGTAGCTTTAATTTTCTACTGGCTAATAATAACTCTTTGTATATTAAGGAATAGTAATTGCTTAACTGTTAAACAAAAACAATGCAGACTTTTTTTCAGTTTTTTTCATTTATTTCAGCCTATTCGGCTGTTGCCATAGTGAGTTATACTTATGTGTTCAGATTTTTGTGGTGTACTTGGAAAAATCAATCCTGTCCTGTCACCTTATTCTAAAGACTTTCCACCCACATTTTCTATGAATTCAAAAACGAAAACTGCGTTGTACTTTTTTTCAGTTTTGAAAGTCTATAAAAGAAAGAATTTCTGGTGTTTTATTTTATGAAATTCCTTCTCATCCTGAATTTGTTTGAGAAAACCTGTTTTTCACTCTGGGCTTATTGATCTTATGACAGACATGTTTTTTGTTTTTCACTTAAGTAAAATGAATGACTAGATTCGTGTCATCAATCCAGAAACCAGGTCTGCCATAAGCCATGGTCATTTGTGATGGACAACTTGGAACACTTTATAAATGTGTTCACTTTCACTTCCTTCCCCCGACCCCCAGCTTAAAAGCCTTTCTCTCAGACCGCAGCTTTGCTTGCTACTGTGACTATCAAGTGTAGTATTCAAAGATTTCCAAATGTAATTCATTCTCTCAATTATTGAGATTTAAACTTTGGAGTAACTCTTTGACATCTCCCTTCCCTGTATTAGCTTGAATAATTGTTAAAAAATTAGAAGTGGCTATACTGTGCTTCAGTGGAAAATTGGTTACTAAAACTGTGATTTTGAAAAAAAAGAAATTATGCTGCATCTGTGTAATGAAATATTATGCAGCTACTAAAAACCATTACAGAAATATATCTGCTGACATGGAAAGATGTTTTTGGAATATTCCTAGATATGGAGAAATACATGATATATGGCATATGACCCATTTTAAAAATTAAATTATGAATATAAAATACACAAATTTCAGGTTCTCTATGGTTATCTGTTCGTGCGTTAAGATTAACTGTGATTGTCTCTAAGTGGGTGATACAGATTTTCTTTATTTTCTTTTTAATGTGTATTTTCCTGTTGTGATCATATATTGTTTTTGTAACAAAATCTGTAAAATTTGGATTCAGTCAAAGGGCCACACTCAGGGATCTAGAAGGCCCCAGATTCCCCACTCCTGCGAGGTAGAGAGGTTTGGTGCCTGGCTCCAGCAGCAGCCAGTGGCCTCTACACAGCCAGTGCCACCCATGGGGCTCTCCCTGTCCTTCCTGGCTCCCGTCTTTCTGAGCACCCTCTGGAGGCCCGTGGGAAAGCACTTTGGAGTGAATGTGAACTCGACTTATTTATGGTGCTCCTGATTATTCTAAAGTGACCCCCTGATCCACACTTGGCTTTTAACGTTTTATTAAAGGTTTGGCTGACTTATTCTTACCCATTTGTATGGTGCCACCTCTTTGTCCTAGTTCTTTCAAAGGTCATATAGTTCATGTATTTCATCTCCTTGGAGGTGCTTTGTCACACTTTAGTTGCCTTGCAAACTCGGCGCTCTGGTAGACCCAGGAAAAGTTATAATTACAATAAGATTACGGTATTTGGCTTTTTCTCATTGTTAGGGTGGAAGCAACTTTTTTTTGTAGCTTTCTACATCCCATCTCAGCAGAGGTTGTTGGGTGGGCTCCTGCCTCAAGTGTACCACCAGGCCCCAAGCACCTGTGAGATTTTTAGGACATAATTTTAAATGGCTGATTTTTTTTTTTAAAAGTTGCTTCTATTATCTCTTCTTATTTGATTACATTGTAATCAATATTTATACTTTGGAGTATTTTGCACTTCTCTTTGTGACCTAGAATAGTCAATTATTACACACAGGTTGGCGCTCGAAAAGGTGTTACTGGGTATGGAGCTTACTCTTTGCCTGTAAGAGTATATACCTAGTAGATCACACTCTATTTTTCTGATTTGATCTGCTTACTTTATGAGGGGACTAAGCAGTACTTTAAAGTTCTTTATTCTGTTGTGTTTTTGTCAGTTTCTCCTTTTATTTCCTTTGGTGTTTATTTTTTAGCATCTCCAGAGTATGTTACCTCACTTATGAAAGATTATGCGATTGCCAGTTTAAAAAGTATCATGTGCATTTTCTTCTATTCTCTTTTTTATCTCCATTCCATATCATCAGTACCTAGGAGTGACTTGCAAATAAAATATGATCAATGAATTTCTGTTTAACAAATTTATTCAACAGCTTTTCATTAACCTTGGACTTGCTCATTCTTCTGTAACCTGCCCGTCTGTATCTGGCAAATTCCTTCTATTCCTGTAAGACTCCACTCCAGTGCTAACTACTCCAGAAAGATCCCCCTCACCCTCCATAAAAGTTCTGCGTTAGGGTTCTTTCAGTTGAAAGAGGCACTAATGTAGCTTATCCCTTACACCTACAAGGGGTACAAGGGGATTGTTGCTTGATGTGGCTGAGGAAGGCAGGGTAGAGTTGGCCTTGGCGATAAGTAGATCGTAGGATCAGGTGTTCCCTCTGTTCAGTGTGTGTGTTGGTTCCTCTCCTGCCTGTTTCTCTCAATGTGATCACCTCGTTCTCTTGTTTCCATCAGGTTATCTCTTGATGGCAGGAACCACGACCAGGCTTAAAGTACTACAGTTGCTGGGCGTGGTGGCTCAGCCTAGCACTTTGGGAGGCCAAGATGGAAGGATAGCTTGAGGCCAGGAGTTCAAGACCAGCCTGGGCAACAAGTGAGACCCTCACCTTCACAAAAAATAAAAAGATTAGCCGGGCATGGTGGCCATATGCCTATAATCGTAGCTACTCAAGAGGCTGAGGCAGGGGGATCACTTGAGTCCAGGAGTTTGAGGCTGCAGTGAGCTATGAGTGTGCTACTGCATTCCAGCCTGGGCAATAGAGTGAGACCCTGTCTCAAAAACAAAACAAAACAGAACAAAAAAACACTGTAATTGAGTGACCCAAGAGCAAAGAAGGACTCCTTAGTTTAAAAGTCCCATGGAAATACTCTGATTAGACCAACTTGGATCACTTTCTCATCCCTTGGACCAAGTTTTCGTAGCCAGGGAGTCAGTAAACACTAGACATATCCCTTTAATGAGATTAAGAGGATTTCCAGTTGTTTTCCATGACATATTTATATTGAGTGAAATGTTTCTGAGATACAGAAAGTTTTTATAAATTTATTGTCTTTCAGACCTTCTGTCCATTTATATCAAACCTAAATAATGTCATTACTAATTATATTTTCAAGTCAAAATAGCTAAACTTCAGAAAAACCATTAATCTAGGGAAGGTTGGGATCTGGACAATGCTGATAAGTAATTTTCTACCATGCTGTGGTTGGCCTGGCCTAGCTCTCTGAGTTCTGTGGGAGGTGTGGTTATGGAAGGGGGAAAGGGGCGATTATCAACAGAAAATGAAAAGTGCAAGAATAGAACTGTGGGCCAGGCCACCTCAATTTGTCTACCACAGGTTCTTTGGCACTTTGCTTTCTTCTGCCAGAGTACACCACATGCTCTCCCAGCCTTGCTTGAGTAAGAATATTCCTTTCTTGACATTTCTGTATGTCCTCTTTTGTGGCCTCAGTGCTTAAAATGGTGTCTTGTATGGTAATGTGCATTCTATTCAAAGGTGTCTGGCGCAATTGACTATTTCTTACATGTTGAGCATCCTAAATCTAAATTCTTAAATGCTCCAAAATTCAAAACTTTCCAAGCACCAACATGATGTTCAAAAGAAATGCTCATTGGAGGGTTTCAGATTTTTGAATTTGGGATGCTTAACCAGTACTACATATATTCCAAAACCTCTCAAAAATTCACAATCAGAAACACTTCTGGTTCTAGGCATTTTGGATAAGGGATACTCAGCCTGTATCAGCATCTCAGAGATGCTGCTGAGTGAGGGTCTGGAAAATGGCTTTGGGAATTTTTTTAACTGTGTAGGAGTTTCTGGTGATCATCCAGTTTTACAAATCAGTGTATTTTCTCCTATAATTTACACAGTTACCCTTCTATTTGTAGCCCCCTTTTAAAGAATGGGAAACCAAGGTTTGTAGACAGGCTAATAAACCTGTCTAAGGAGAGAAAGCTATTATAGCAAGTGCCAGAACCAACATTCAAACTTGGCCCCATCTTCCTCAAAAACCAATATATGTTCATTAGTATTATTATTGTTATTATTACCAGTTGAGAACATACTGAGTGCATTCTATGTTCCAGGAATTGTACTAAATACATTCTTTACCTGTGTTAGCACACAACCTATTATTAATAGATAGGTTTTCTTTTTTGTCTTTATAGGTGCATTGCCTGAGGCATAGAGAGGTGAGTAATTAGTCGAAAGTCACACAGATAGCAAGTGGCAGTGCCAGGATTCAAACCAGGATTGAAGACCTTGTCTGTGCTTTTGATATTTAATCTATATTGCTGCAAGCTCTGGATCTGGATCTAGATGTGGAAGTTGCCATTCTAGAGACACTGGTTGAATTCTTAAGGAGAGTTTATTTAAAGCAGGTGAGAGAACAAAGATGGAGCCTTTAGTAACATCCATAGTGGGTGTGGGGATGGGGGTGTCAAGATTCAGAACAGTAGCCAGAGGACAAGACCAGTTAGAGCAGTGGTCCCCAACCTTTTTGACACCAGGGACCAGTTTTATGGAAGACAGTTTCCACGGAGCGGGGAAGGGGCTCGCCGCCTCAGCTCCACCTCAGATCGTCGGGTTGGATTCTCATGGGAGCACACAACCTGGATCCCTTGCATGTACAGTTGGCAGTGGGGTTCATGCTCCTGTGAGGGTCTAATGCCACCGCTGATCTGATGGGGGATGGGGCTCAGCAGTGATACGAGCAATGGGGAGCGGCTGTGGGTGCAGGTTGGGTTTTGCTTGCTCACCCGCCACTGGCCTCCTGCTGTGTGGCCTGGTCCCTAGCGGCTGCCGATGGGTGCTGGTTCGTGGCCCTGGGATTGGGGACCACAGAAATAGAGGATAAGTGATGGCCTAGAAGAGTGCTGTGTGGCGGAAACAAGGAGCTAATTGCTTTTGGGGCTGGTGAACAGTGCCTGAGCTTTTCAGAGTACCAGGGATGCGAGAGCTCACAACAGACCTTGGGTTTCACTAGAAGGACATGAGTGATATTTTTAAATCTGTACTATTTTAGCCTCCTTGCCAGCATGCATTTAAATAACGTAAATAAGTGATTTAAGGACAGTCTTCTGGTTGCCATGTGGTAAGGTTTGCTTGGAGTCAAGCAGAGTGACTCGGCGTGGCAGCCTGGAAGCAGAGCAGGTGAGGGCGTGAGTACTTGAGTTGGGGTTCCAGTCTCAGCTCTTCCACTTTCTGGCACTGTGATCTGAGACACATCACTGAACCTTCTGGTGCCTAAATTTCTTTATTTTCAAAATACAGATACTACTAATAATTACGTTGTGCAGTTTTTGTACAAAATCATAACTTAATGCTTGTAAAGCTCCTAGAGCAATGTTCAGCAGGCAATAGGAGCTCAGTGTTAGCAGTCGTTACCAGTATTACATGCTGATGGCTTCACACCACACCTGTGGTTTAAGTATCCATCATTTTACCCATTTTTTGCTTGGTCCATTTGTTGCAACAGGACATTATGAATTTTTTTTATGTTATCATATTTATTTGTATTTTCTTCATAGCTTAACATTGGTGCCAAAAAGAAAATTAAAACCAAGCTCCCTGCAGGTTAATTTTAGTGATTATTTTGGCACCTAGTTGTGCTTGAAGTTACAATTTGATGCTTTTATATCATACTTGGAATCAGTCCACACACCATAATAAAGTTGTGATTTATTCTCATCTAACTCTTGATTCAAAAGTGTTCACTTAATTCATCAAGCATAATTTTCTAGATTTGCAAAGAGCTTGAGGATGTTGTAGACAGTGAGGTCTGAAGACAGTGCTATTTAAAATGATCTTTTATCAGTCATTACTAATGTATCTAGGGTCAAGATTATCTTTCTGGAAATTTCATTTTATGTAGTTACAGTCTAGCATCCAATGCAAGGAAAACACTTTTAACGGTGATCGTGTAATTCTAAACTCTGAAAGAGTGTTTAGGGATCATCTGATTTAACTCCTTCATTGTGTAGGTGAGAAAAATGAGGCCAAGAGAAGTCAAGTGACTGGCTGAAGTCACAGAACTAGATTGCTGGGAGAAGGCTGAGGACTGAACGTGGCTGCCTCCCAGTCCTGACTAGTCTGACTTGCACTTGCGGGCAGTGTGCATGCAAACAGAAATGGGTGGAAATCAAGAAAGTGATACGAATTGGTTTTACTTTTTATTTTTCTGTTATGAGGGTCCATCCTCTTTTTGGTAGTTCTGTCAGGCTTTGCTCCAAGAGCCTATGCCCAGTGACAGAATGGCCTGTGGAGCAGTTTTTCAATAAATTCTATATGGAGATAAATTTTAAATGATTTTATTAATATTTAATTTTCACAAATGGCAAATGACCAGTGATCTAGTAGAAATAGGGCTAAAAAGACTCTTCTTAGGTTCTTTGGGTCTCTGTCCTTTTTTAGTAAGAAATGCTTAAAGCCAAAGTGTTCATTCTCACTAAAAGGTAAGAAATGATACCTCTTGGTAGAGAAAGATGACGATTCATTAGTTTCCGTTTTTATATGTTGTTTAGGTTAATTAGGAACCTTTTAAAATTGGGTGTACTGAAGCTTTAATGTATGCATAAGTTGGCTGAGCAGTTTTAATTAAAACTTATCTCTATTTTGCCATTAATTACTTTCAACAATTTGAGATTAATGAGGCATAGTCATGGGACCTCCCATGTTATGGATACTCAATAAATATTTGTTTGGAAATTAGAACATACTTTGATGGTATTTTAGAATCTTAAGTGTATTATTATGTCATAGATTCTTTCTCAAATCTGATGAGTACTCAACTATATCAAATTTTACTAGGTCAACTTAAAAGTTTTTTTCTTCTTACATAATTTTTTAAACTTTCTATTTAAAATTAACTTCAAATTTATAAAAATAAAAATAATATGCCTCTAGGTATGTATATGTATGTATGTATAGATGCACACAATTTTTTCTGAATAATTTGAGCATGAGTTATGTACATTATACAAAATACTTCAATGTGTATTTTCTAAGAAAAAATTATCTTATATAAACACATTACAGTTACAAAATTCATACATGTACACTGATATTTTTACTCTTTCAGCTATATTCTCATTTTGTCAGCTGACCTAATAAAGCCGTTTCTAGCTTTTTACCCTCCAGCATAGGGTCCAGGGTCAGGTATTGCATTTAGTTGTCATGTTTTTTTAGTCTCCTTTTGAATCTGGAGTATTTCCACAGCCTTTCTTTGTCTTTTATAACATTGACATGTTCGAAGAGTGCAACCTTCTTTGAGCTCGTTGCTGTTTCCTCATGATGAGGTCGAGGTTATATATTCTTGGTCAGAACACCGTCTACAGGCACCTGATGGCCGTATGACACCGTTGGTGATCTTAAGTTAGGTCACCCAGTCAAGGTGTTGCCCAATTTCTGCACTTCATAGTTACTGAGGTCTTTTTTCTCCCACATAACTAATAAGCAATCTGTGGGGAGACACTTTGAGACAAAATTTCTGCTGGATTTAGCATCCATTAATGATTCTTGCCTGATCCGGTCTTCATCACGATGGTTGCAGGAAAGGGTGTTCATGTTCCAGCGCTCCCTGCACACTCAGCGGTTAGTCTGTGGGCAAGAGCCCTCCCCGCTCTCCTCCGTTTATGTGTTTGAACACTTCTTTGCTTTCTGGTGTAACAAAATGTTCTGGGCTCATCTTGTACCTTTCTTGTCCAAGCCATGGAATCAGGAATTTCCCCAAGGATTCCACTTCCTTTTAGGGGGAATGGTATTAGGAACCAAGATCTAGAAGGTCAGTGTGCTCATTGCTACTGTGGTATCTGCTTTTTCACCATTTTAGCAGACAAAGCCAGGAAACGCATAAACAAACACACATTTTCATGTGGATATATGTATTTTAGTATGCCCCAGTGCCTTCCATATCAGTCCATACCCACAGAGTTCTTTTATGTCTTCCTCCATTCCATGTTTGTGTGTCTCTTCTTCCATAGTGAGAGCTCCAGCTCCCAGCAACATCAACACATTTATTCATTCGTTCAGTCTCTAATGTATTTAAAAATAGTTTCAGAATTGCTTCACCTGTACTACTATGGTAAGCAAACCTAGTAAAAAGAGTTGGGAATTTGTAGTTTTTTCCTTCTGGCCTAAGAGTAGTCAGATACCATGTTTGTAAGTTACTTGGGTTATTTCTTCTTTTTCTTTTTCCTTTCCCTTCAGTATAGTTATGTTATTCATTTGAACTAAGTGTAGGCTCGTTTCTTTTAGTTTGCTTTCAGTCATAGGTTGCTGCCCATTCCCATTTTTATTGTCTTAATTTTATTTTTTAAATATGTAAAATATTAACATGCTTCCAAAAATCAAAACTATAAAAAGATATCCTCTATAATGTTTTTATTTGAACCCTACCTTCTCTTTTATGAAGTAAAAGATACATAACTAGCAAAAAGGCATTTATTATAACTATGTTCAGTTTTGTTGTTATTTAAATTATATCTATTGAGATTGTAAAGGAACGTAATTTTTAGAAATATACTTTAGGCTCAGTGATTTGTAACTTTGATTCCCAGACACAGTGGCTCTCAATTGTTTTCCTATTCCAACACACCAAAGAGGTACCATCCAGCGTCTCCAATAACATCAACTCCATGCTTCAGTGACCAGGTAGAGATGAGGATGCAGGTGGGCTTGCTTACTGTGGGGTTAAGGAGAGCAATAGAACCTCCCAAGTGGGCCTGCAATACAAAAGATGAGTGACCATGTAATAACACACAATGATTAAATCAAGCAAGCAAACACGGAAATTTCATTTTCAGATTACTGTAAGCAAATGTAAATACCACCTGGGTGCCTTGGTTTGCTGCTCCAAATGCACCTTCCATTATTTGTGGTGCAGAAAAGGTGCCTGTGTGGGAATTCTGTAGTTTAATGATATTCTCAGCAGCATGTCTGAAAAATCATACAACTAGATGATTTATGCCCATTTTGTATTCACCATTTCTAATAACGTGTACATTGGGTTTATAAATCTTAAATCTAGGATGAAGCCATGGCATACCAGCTATAACTTAGCTGGTTGAAAGAGCTAAAGGTATCTTGATGGGAAGTGTCATAATATAGCTGTGTCTTTTCTCTTTGCTACAGCCTTAATACAGATACTGGCAGCTGCTGCAGCTGAGCGAGACGTGGTTTATTTCACCTTCGGGGACTCAGAATTGATGAGAGACATTTACGGCATGCACACTTTCCTTACTGAAAGGAAACTTACTGTTGGTAAGTAGGAGGTAGTCTTGACACTTAGTATCTAGATGGATTGTACACTATCCAGTGGGAACATGTGCTAAACCTGGATGAATCACAGTGGGTAAGAAGAAAGGAAAGGCTGGCTGTAAGGGGGAAGGCAAAGCTCTTAGAAGGGCAGCATTTGCACTCTTTTTTTTCTGGCGTTTTCACCTGTGATCTTGAATGAGCATGTCAACTTATTAAAATAAGGCCAGGAATCTGGAGTTAGTGTTCGTTTTTACTTTTGTGTATATAAAAAACAACAAGGAGAAAGATGAAGGAGGGAGGGTAAGTTCAGACCTACGAAGCCTCACTCTGTTGTATCTATCAGACATGCCAGTGTGTTTGCTACCTTAGGAGCTGAGGTGTATAACTGGGGTTGCCATGAACTCCCAAGATGCATGGATAATGGGCCATGTATAGCCTGTTGTAATCATGACCTGATACGTAGTGTCTTTAAAGAATTTTTTAAATTTTTAGGTTTATGTTGGGAAAGGCTTTCAGGCATATGAAATTCATGCTATGTTTTCAAAAGCCAAATCTAAGCATATGCTACTTAGATTAAGACAAAATTGGAATGTTCTTTTGAAGGTTTTTCCATTTGCATACCTTAATGTGCAAACTGATGTGGTCTTTTACTTTCCAGGAGAAGTGTATAAGCTGTTGCTGCGCTATTACAATGAAGAATGCAAAAACTGTTCCACCCCTGGACCAGACATCAAGCTTTATCCATTCATATACCATGCTGTTGAGTCCTGTGCAGAAACCACTGACCAACCAGGGCAAAGGACAGGAACCTGAGGAGCCAAGTGAATAGACCCTCCTCCCACCTCTCACCAGAGACATTCTGTTTGAATTGTCAGGTGTATATATGAACTGTCTTAAGTTAATATAAATGTGTATATAATCCACATTTATAGTCAAAGATGCAATCCCTTCCACACACATGTGATTGTCAGTTTGTACCTCTAAGCCTCTTCTATCCTGATTTGCACGGGCTTAGATATGTTTAGTTTCCATTTTCTTCTATTTCAGTCTTCATTCTTTGATATTTCTTTCTTTTGCCCATAGATTTCTTATGAAATCCCATGAAAGACTGTGCTCAGCCTGTCAGGTCTTGGTCTCTTTCTTCCTGCCTGTATATTATACAAATTACTTCTGCAGCTAGCAGATGTCAGTGATGCCAGAGAAGAAGTGGAAATCCAGGGATCCCTATAACTGGGTTTGCTAAAAGTCTGCTTGTGAGCCTTTCGCTCCAATTCTTGTTATGCTTGCATTGTTTGAGTTTTTGGATTTTGAAAATTAAGAATTGGACTTTTTTCATATTTGTTGTATAATGCAAACCTCCTAGTTAAAACTTTTTTTTATTTAAAACAATAATTTCTGGAAATAGTTTTTTTTTTTAAGAGTCAAGGTCTTGCTATGTTGTCCAGGCTGGTCTTGAACTCCTGGCCTCAAGCAATCCTCCCACCTCAGCCTCCCAAGTAGCTGGGATTACAGGCATGAGCTGTGGCACCCAGCCAGAAATTATTCTCTTGCAATATCACCTATATCTGTCATGGTTTGTCTGTCCTTTTTCCTCTGATCGATTTTTATTGATAGCGTTTTTGGAAACTGACCAAGATGAGAGGAAATGTAGAATAAAAGAGGGTTTTCCCAATATGGTATAAAGAAAACAGACTGAAGAGAGTGGAAGGAAATTTTTTGTTTCTTAAGATTTTTTTTTAAATTAGGATTAATGTTTGTTCTGTGGTGCTTGAGGCATATTCATATAACCAAAGTTTGAGAACTGGGAACTTCCTGCTAATGTGTACATATTGAAGTTTCTCTGGCATTCAAAGGTTATATAGTTAATAAATTTTCATTAATAAATCATTTGTCAGAAACTCCCATATCATCTATATTTTATATATGTATATCTAACATATGCTCTTTAAGTGTGCCTATGTGCAAGCACATACAATCTAAATAAAATTGTACTGGCAGAAAATGGTTAGGTTTAGGCATTATCAGGGTTCTATTTAAAGTCCTTTATTCACGATTGTGTTCATTTTTAAAACTGGCAACAAACAAAAGTAATAATGTCTTTCAGAGGTTAAAGTGAAAGCCAGAGCCAATCCTGTCTTAACTGAGAGTAGACTAAAAAGCACTTATTCAGATTTCCAAAATAATCCGAAACCACACTATTACCATTTTGGTTTGTAGTCAGCTGTCAGGAATAGCTAATGGAGGTCAAATCCTATTAATGAAGAGTGGATGGTCTCAACTCCTATTATCAGTATTGGCAAGAAAAAAAGTTTTAAATTGCATGCCACTCTGAGCAGCATGATGAAATCTCACACCATTCACCCAGGATGTGACTCATCCCTTTGTCCAGCGTGGGCACTGTATGCACTACCCACCCTTTGGTCACTTAGTAGCCTTCTGGGTAATCAGATTGACTGGTGTCATAGTGCTTGTATTCAAGTAATCCTTATTTTACTTAATAATGCCCCAAAGTGCAAGAGTAGCGATGCTGGCAATTTGGATATGCCAAAGAGAAGCCTTAAAGTGCTTCCTTGCAGTGAAAAGGTAAAAGTTCTTGACTTAATAAGTAAAAAAAAAAAATATGCTGAGATTGCTGAGACCTGCAGTAAGAATGAGTCTTCTATCCATGAAATTGTGAAGAAGGAAAAAAGAAATTCATGCTAGTTTTACTGTTGTACCTCAAAGGGCAAAAGTTACAGCCACACTGCGTGGTAAGTGCTTAGTTAAGATGGAAAAGGCATTAAATTTGTGGATGGAAGACAAGGACCAAAAACGTGTCCTGATTGGCAGGAGTTGGGTTTGGAACTATCTGAGGGGTCTTGGAGCCTATCTGCCACAGATAAAGGGGGACTGCTCTAATGCCATCTCAACCTCCAGGAGGTCATTACGAAAGGGGACCTGCAGGGAATCTGAAGAGCAAAGGCCCTGACGTCCTCGTTCTCTACCAAGTTGCTGGTATAGTTTATTCTTCATCACAAGTGACTAGTCATCAGTGGGGTACATTCGGTTCTCTCTGAGAGAATTATCTTCAATCTTGCTGGTTGAAATGACTTGTAGGGCAGGCATACGCAAACCAGTATTTAAAAGGGAGATTGAAAAAGAGATGTAACCAAGCTCCATGATTGCTAGGCAAGGTACTTCTCTCTAATGTATATTGCTTGGGAAACCAAATATTGACTAAACTACCCTACTTCAAAAATAAAAAAAAAAAAACAGACTGATAGCTAAAGGATATGGTGTTTCTCCTTGAGGTGATGAAATGTTCTAAAATTGTAGTGATGGTTACACTTATCAGTGAACATACTGACAACCACTGAATTACACACCTTAACTGGTGAGTTGTAGTGTATGTGAATCATATCTCCATAAAGCTGTTAAAAAAATTTAAATGGCCTGATGAAGTGGCTCACGCCTGTAGTCCTCACACTCTGGGGCTGAGGCAGGAGGATTGCTGGAGCTCAGGAGTTCAAGAACAGCCTGAGCAAGAGCAAGACCCCATCTGTACTAAAAATAGAAAAATCAGTGGGGTGCAGTGGCGCTCACCTGTAGTCCCAGCTACTTGGGAGGCAGAGGCAGGAGGATCACTTGAGCCCAGGAGTCTGAGGTTGCTGTGAGCTATGATCATGCCACCGTACTCTAACTGGGGTGACAGAGCAAGACTCTGTCTCAAAAAAAAAAAAAAATATATATATATATATATATATATAGTAAAACAATCTTAGTAGGTCAGCACACTAACTGAAGGGACTTAAAAGTTTGTGGGACTCAAGGCAGCAGCCTTGAAAGGCACTGCTTCTGGGAGAGGATTGTGTTTTTACAAAAGGAAATTCAATATTCTTTCATGATAAAAACTCTCAGCAAGCTAGGGACAGAAGGAAACTTCCTCAGACTGATAAAGAGCATCTCTGAATAACCAGCAGCTTTTTCCTAATAGCCTCAAATTGGAAACAACCCCATTTTCCATGAACAGGAGAATAGCTGAGGAATCTGTGGTATAGCCATACAATAGAAAACTACTCACAAATAAAAAGAAATGAATTACCGATAAATTACTGATAAAAGAAAAACAACATGGATGACTCTCAGAAACACGCTAAATGAAATAAGCCTACACAAAAGAGTACACACCACGTGGTCCCATTCACATGAAATTCTAGAACACGCAAAATCAAAGCGCGGTGGGAACGTCAGAACAATGTCATCTGCCAGTGTGGGGCAGAGGATCGACTCAGACGCGGCACAAGGAAACTGGAGTGTTAATGACGCCCTGTACCTTGACAGGAGTCTGGGTTACACAGATGTATGCAACTGTCAAAATTTAGCAAATGTATACTGAATATTTATGCATGTTATCGTATGTAGATTTTACATTTAAAACTGTAAAGAAATGTGGAGCTCTGTTTAATGATACATATAAATGATTTAAGGGGAAATGTACTGATGTATACAATTTGCTTTGGAATGCATCAAAAAAATATGGATTAATGGATGGATCGAGGGATAGTTTCAGCAACATGTGGTAAGCAAGAATTATGAAGTGTTAACTGAATCTAAGTGATGAGTATATGACTGTTCGCTGGAAAATTATTCCACTTTTCTGTATATTTGAATATCCTTACAAAAATGGTAGAAAAAAGAGGAAAAATGACTTTTGAAACTGGGTGACAAAAGGAAAAAGAAATCAAGAAAGGGAAATGTAGAATATTGGAAGACAAAAGAGAGAGCCAAAAAGTTGAGGTTGCATGAAAGCATCCCTCACACATCCTTCCCCAAGCCATTTGTTAAGGAAAAGGCAACCACCTGCGCTGACGGCAGAGCGGGGGGTTCTTGAGTGGGAGTCTGGTAAACCACTCCACCTACCCATCCTCTTCATGAATGCGCACCCACATACAAGCTGTGACGAGAAGGAAAAAAAAGGAGAATCAGAATATCTCAGTAGATGAAAATCTCCCTAAAACTGTGAGGCAGAAGAAGACTATAACACAACATTCTAATCTGTATTAGTCTAAAACAATCACATAAAGATTTGAAAAACATCTTGGATCAGAAATTCGAAATTTAGGCCATGCTCAGTAGCACATGCCTATAGTCCCAGCTACTCGGGAGGCTGAGGCAAGAGGATCCAGGCTGCACTCCAGCCCAGTGACGGTCCCGGAAAAAAAAAAAAAGAAAAATTCAAAACTTAGAAAAAGATATGAGCAAAGAAAATAAGAAATGAAGCAATAGTTGGTTGAACTCAGGAAAGAAAGGGAAGAAAAAGATAAATGAAAACTAAATTCCAAATTTCAAAGTGCCCAAAGGGAAATACAGTCAAATGAAGATTTTATAAAGAATATCAAAGAAAAGCAGAAGCGTATCCAATAAATTTTAAAAATGAGTTTAAGAAAGTAAAAAAAAGGATCAGAGAGAAAATGGTTGAAATAGAAGACAAGCAAAGGAGAGTCAACATACATATATTAGGAATTTCTGAAGAAGAAAAAACAGTGGAACAGAACTAATATTTAAAACTATAACCTAAGAAAATGTTCCAGAGATAGATGAAGATTTGAATCTACATATTGAAAAAAACCCATTGGATAGCAGGTAAAATTGACTCTAAGACAAATCTTGGTAAAAGTATCAGACTTTAAAGATAAAATATCTTCAGAGCTTCCAGACCAAAAACCAAATAACTTACAAGAGCAAGAGAATTAGATTGGCATCAAACCTCCCAAAGAAACATACAAAGTAAGGCATCAGTGAAGCAGGATTTAAAACAAAAACAAAAAAACTCAGAGTTTACCTAGGGCACAAAAAGGCAAGGCAGCCTGAGTGAAAGCCGTCTGTGATCCTCAAGGTTTAATGCTACAGAAAAATAGTCTTAAATACGTTATAACTCCGGCTCATATGCCCTTGGACACTTGGTTTATGAGCAGAGGGGGAAAGATAGTTTTTTCAATAAATGGTGCTTGGAAAATTGACTTATTCAATATGGATAAAAACTAATCTTAACCCTTACCTCACATTATACAGAAAACTCAATTTAAGGTGGATTGTAACTGTAATTGTTAAAGTGAAAATAATGAAGCCTTTAGAATTTCATAAAGAAGAATATCTTTTTTACCTCGAATTAGAAGAAAATTTCTTAAACAAGACCCCAAAGCACCAAACATTAAAAAAAATGATAAATTGGACTACATTAAATTTGTTGTTGTATCTTCGTAAAAATACACCAACTACAGATGAAAAGGTAAGCCCCCGAGTAGAAGAAGATGTTTGCAGCACTTATAACCAACAAAAGAAATTGGTAGTTAATATAAACAACTATTACAGGCTAGACGCAGTGGCTCACACCTGTAATCCCAGCACTTGGGGAGGCCAAAGTGGGAGAATTGCTTGAGGTCAGGAGTTTGAGACCAGCCTGGGCACCATAGTGAGACCTCACCTCTACAAAGAATAAAATTAAAGAGTAATAATGAAAAGAGAAATGCATACAAATGAAAAAAAGAAAAGAACTACTTCAAATCAGTAAGAAAAAGACCCGCAAACTCAGATAGAAAATTGAGCAAGAAATTTCAACAGGCAATTTGCAAAAGGGAAAATCAAAATGGCCAATAAACTTAGGGAAAGATGCCGAATATCGTTAGTTGTCAGAAAAATGCAAATCAAAACCACAATGAGATGCCATTCCACATCCATTATATTGCCTATAATTTAAAAAAGAAAACTCACAATACCAACTGTGGGCAAGGATGTGGAGCAAGGGATACTCTGATTCACTGCTGGTGAGAGCATACATTGTTGCCGTCGCTTTGTGATACAAGTTTGGCACTATGTACTAAAGCTGAAGGCATGCATGCGAATGTCTGTCCCTCCCTGTAAGTAGCAATTCTCCTAATTTTACTGAACAGAATTGCGTGAACATGCACCAGGAGATAGATAGAAGAAAGTTCATAGCAGGATTATTTATAATAGCTCAAAATGAAGAGCACTGTAATGCCATCGAGCATATAATAAGTAAATACATTATGGTATATTTATACAATGGCATAATTCCGAGCAGTAATTTAGAAATGATAGCTATACACAACAACATGGAAAAATATTTTTTGAAGTCAAGTTTATTGAGGTATAAAATTCACCCTTTTTAGGTGTGCAGTTGGATGTTGTTGACAAACGTAAAGTTGTGTAACTGCATCACAATCAAGATGTAGACTGTCTCAGTGGTCCTCAAAGTTCTCCCCTGCCCCTTGAAGTCAGTCCCCTCCCCCAGTCTAGCCCCTGGCAAACACTGATCTGATTTCTGTTCCTATCATTTTGCCTTTTCCACCGTGTGATGGAATCATTCATTCATCTTGAATGAATCATTTTTTATTTGATTTCTTTCATTTATCATGTTTTTTTCCAATTTAGTGTATGTTTTTGAGATTCATCCACGTGGTAGTGTATGTATCAGTAGCGTATGTTTCAGTACCTTTTCATTGCTGAGTAGTAGTCCACTACGTGGAGGTGCCATGGTCTGTTTGTTTACCAGTTGATGACCTTGGGTTGTTTCCAGTTTTTGGTGATTGTGAATAAAGCTCCTACAAACAACCGGACTTTGTGTGGATATATGTTTTCACTTCTTTTGGCTAAATCCCCAGAGGTGGGATTGCTGAGTTGTATGGTAAGTGAATGTTTAACTTTGAAAGAAACCGCTGTACTGTTTCCCAAAGTGGCTGTACTGTTTGGTTCTGCCACCAGCGATACGTGAGAATGACATTTGCCCCGCACATTCTTCAACACTTAGAATCCTTGGGTTTCTTAATTTTAGCCACCCTAATTGAAATTATTATTGAATTTTAAGTATTCTATGTGTATTCTGGATATAAGCCCTTTATGAGATATGTTTTGCTAATATTTTATTCCCATCTGTGGCTTGTTTTCATTTTCTTAACTGTGTCTTTTGAGGAGCATTTTTAAAGTAAGATGGAGTAAAATTTAATGGTTTGTGTTTTTTCTGTCCTATCTAGTAAATTTTTGCCTGATCAAGGTTCAGAAAGATTTTTCTTCTATATTTTCTTCTGAAAGTTTTGGAAGGTTTTATTGAACGAAAGGTTTTAAACTTTGGTCTAAGATCAATTTCAAGTTCATTGTTGTATATGGGGTAAAGTAAGGGTTAAGTTTCCTTTTTTTTTTTTTTTTTGCATATAGATGTCCATTTATTTCAGCATCACTTGTTGAAAAGACTTTTCTTTCCTCATTGAATTACTTTGACAACTTTGTAAAAAAAAATAATGGAAGGTGTGGGAATCTATTTCTGGACTCTGTTCTTACACACATTACTTTGAGTTGAATAAAAGAAACCAGGCATAAAAATATGCATAATGTATGAATATCTGTATCTATATATCCATTTCAAAAACAAGCAAAGCTAATGCATATTGAGTAGTAAAATTGGTAAAACTACAAAGAAAAGGTTGCCATAAAAGCAAGGATAGCTGGCGTTCAGAGGGGAGGAAGCCGCAATGGGGAAGAGGTACCACGTGCGTGGGAGCGGCCGTGGGGAGCCGGGACGTCCGACTTACTGACCTGAGTCGCGGCGGCACGGGTGTTCGCTCACCGCTTGTGCTTTAAATGCTCACCTGTGCTTAAAAGTTGGACAAAAGAGTAAGAGAAGAAGAAAAAAAAAAGAAGGGAGAAGGTAAGAAAAGAAAGGCAGGAAAGGAGGAAGGAAGAGTTCGAACAATAGCTTTATTGTGGTATATTTATATACCATAAAATACAGGTATGCGCCACAATGGCTAATTTTTTCTATATATTTTTAGTTGTCCAGCTAATTTCTTTCTATTTTTTTAGTAGAGACGGGTCTTGCTCTTGCTCAGGCTGGTTTTGAATTCCTGACCTTGAGCAATCTTCCCACCTAGGCCTCCCAGAGTGCTAGGATTACAGGCGTGAGCCTCCGCGCCTGGGCTCTCTCTAATTTTTATTCTGTTGTCTTGGGGTTATGTTTTTTGTGTGTTTGTTTCGAGACAAGAGTCTCTACTCTGTCATCCCAGCTAGAGTACAGCAGCATCATCACAGCTCACTGCAACCTCAACAAGCAACCCTCCTGCATCAGCCTCCCGAGTAGCTGGGACTGCAGGCGCACACACCACGCCTGGCTAATTTTTCTATGTTTTGTAGAGATGGGGTCTCGCTCTTGCTCAGGCTGGACTTGAACTCCTGGCCTCAAGTGATCCTCCCGTCTCGGCCTCCCAGAGTGCTAGAACTGCAAGTATGAGCCACCACACCTGGCTCTGTTGTCACTACCACTAAAAATGTCAACAGCAGCAATAAACCTTCTTTACTTAATTCTCTGCTTGTTTTGCTTTCTTTCCCCTGCTGGAGAGAGGCCCCTTTAGAGCAGGACCTGTGTCTTCCTCATCGTTGTTCCTCTCGCACGATTTAGCATGCCGTCTTTAAAGGTGTTGGGATAGAGATGCACTTGCTGACTTGCTCTTACTAACATCTCAAGGAATCAAAGGGACCCACAGATTCAGGTGTATTAGAAATCTTCTTCGTCTGTAAAACATAGACGTGAAAACTATTCCAGAAAAACTACAAATGATGTATCTGTAAACAGATCACTTTGAGCGCACTTAGAAGCTGGATATGTAAAACCTGTGGTGAAGTCTTTTGTAAAGTGAAGCTTCTTAGGTAAAAAATGATTAATATATATGATTATATATAATTTACAAACTTTATGTAATGTAACAATCTCTATTTAATTAATCTGTTTTCCCTGTGTAGATTTTGTGTTTTTCTGCCTTGTTTGGTGAATTTTCTGAAGGCTGGCCAAACTTTCAGCAAACTTGCAGTCTCTTAGAGACCTCTGAGTGGGGGGGTGGGCGACTGAATCACCCACATGAGACTGCAGTGCTGTGTGGTCCCACACACACGGGACCACTTAAGAAATCAATAGTCATTGTAATAGAGTATGACAAATGTCCTCTGTCATTTTTAAAAGCCCCGTGCCTTCCTCTGGCTCGTCGTTGAGAGAATCCAGCTCCAATTGGGAGCCGAGGGGAGGCCTGGCTCTGCACAGGGACGGCACTCACACCCAGCGCCAGGGCCCTGGGCAAGCTTCCAACACCCCATCGGTCTGGCCGTCAATGGACCATCCTCACCAGGCACTGGACTTCTGAGACCTGAGTTACAAGTAAGTTTCTGCTGAAGCGAAGCAAGCATTCTCTGTCTGCTTTGGCTTTTCATGAGACTGTTTAAAAGATTAAACAGTTGCTACTTTGCCTTCAAGAAGCATTACTTTCCAGTCCCTTGGCACCATGTTTTGGCTTAACACCATTTAGAGGAATTGATAATTCCCTTGCCTTTATCACCTTCAGAAAAAATGTCCTTAGATGGAAAAATTTTTTTCTATTTCCCTTCGAATTCATGGACCCTCCCACCCTCCGTGAGCAAATGTGAAGGGCACTAGTCTTTACTGATTTTTTTCCCCTGACAACATATTTCCACGGGGAACAAGGCCATCAGCATCTCTAACGTGCATCTCACACCCGGCGGCTGACGAAACATCAGCACGGTGCTGGGAGAGGCCTTCCCCTGCTTATTTGATTCTCATCCTCAGGAAACAAACAAAACATAAATCCCATACCATGGTGGATGAGTACAGGTATCTTCAAAATCAGACTCTCGCCTAAGTTTCCAGTTCAGCTTGACCTCTCTGCAGTCCTCCATCTTCTCATCCCACCCCTTGCTCTGCTGGGAATTTCCTCCCCGCTCTGCTCAAACCAGTAAGTTCCTACTCGTCTCTGAGGATCCAGCCCAAATGTGCCTTCCTCGGGGAAGCCTTCCCTGGCCCTCTCAGACGCAGCCGGCCCTCCTCCTCCAGCACCAGGCTACCCGGAGCCCCTCACCACATGCGGCAGGTGCTCCCCAAACCTTGGGGCTCCTGCCACAGTGCAGGCTCCGATTCCAGAGCCTAAGTCTTCTTGCTAACAAACTCTCAGGTGACAGTGCTGTTGCTGGCTGTCGCAGCAATGCTTTGAGCAGGGAGAATTTAGAGTTCTCAGCACAGGGCTTTGCTCTCATCTGTGTGTGTGTCTGTTTCATCTTTCTGCTTTAGCGGGACAGTGACTGGCTGTCTCTTCTCTAGTCTCAGCACTGGGCACAGGGCGAGCAGTAATGGGGACCCCTCTCCTGTCGCACTCACCCCAGCTTCCCTCCATCCTCACGCACAGTTCACAGATTTGTAGGCTGCTGTCTCCCCCACACCCAACTTCATGGCGGGTCTTTCATTTTCGATGTTCACTTTATTTTTAAGACAGACACAGGCTGTTGTTTGTTTTTTTAACTCAGGAAACAGATAGATACTTAGAGAAAAGATACAAACCATCTGGTCCAGCAGGCTTTATTAAGGCCCAGAGCGGGCGGCTTCCGTTGCTGAGCGCCTTCAAGGGTGCCGTCTGGCGCTGCGCACTTCCTGTCTGTGGCCACTGCTCAGCGAGTGTGGGTAGGACCCAGTGGAGGTGGGACACGGAGTCCGTTCTCATCAGAGTCCAGTTAACCGAGGTATAGCCTAGTTTTAGATGTTGGACTCTGGAGATGGTGGAAGAAGGGTAACGTTTGTGAAGAGTGAGTGGCTCTCATCTGTCCATCTGTGCTAGGATGGTCGTGGGCTCCCTCTGCATCATGAAAACTAGAGAGTTAGAAGGGTCGCATTTCTTCACCCCAGATCACATTCTCAAGCCATTGTTTTTTTCCTTTTCTCTCTGGCTTGGCAGTTTTGTTTTCTTCTTCTTCTTTGCATGCAGACCTCTGTAGATTGATATGTGCAGTGGGTTCTTGAGCAAAACTAAATTGTATCATAAAGTGATAAAACCCACAGAGAGGAGACGACTTCGGTGGGCGTTTGCGATGATGCAGCTCTGCACCACTTCCAAATGTGAGGCAGCCATAGGATGTCCTTCCTGGAAAGAAGCTGCCGGAGATCGTCTGGTCTACACTTATTTTCAGGTAGGGAAACTGAGCCCAGAGAAATCGCCTAGACTGCCAGGACCCTGCAAGCAGAGGGTGCATCCAAGCTAGGACCAGAAAACAGGACCCCCAGCAACTCCTCCCTTGTGTGTGGAAGCCCTTGCTCTTGAACCTGATAATTAGGACCAGTCCCCCACAATATACTTCTTGTGTCTGGGGGACTCTGGGGACCCTTTTGGCCTCTGCAAGTTATTTCTTTTTTATTCCAGGTACATATCTATTTGCTCAGAATTCTATTACTCTTCTTCCTCTTGACTCGTATTATGCCAGCTGAATTCCAGACGTTTGAATTCTTTCTTCTCAGGCCCTGGGCCCCGCACTTTCCATCAGACATGACTTATCATGCTGGGTCGTAAGTGCCCCATTTACTTATCTGTCTCCATTGTGCAGGCTGTTAGGGTCTTGAGGGCAGGAATCATGTTCCTGGCACAGTATCTGGCATGCAGTAGAGTCTCAGTAAATTAAGAATCTACTTGTCAGAAAAAGGAGAGTCTTGTGCATTCAGGTGGCATTCACTTTTTTCATCCAGACCTCTTTAATGGCCGCTGCCTAATGCCTGGCTGCAGGCTTAGCTCATCCCTTTGGAGAAGGAGGCTGCTAGGCTGACCCAGAGGCTAGTTTATGGGCCCTGGCTTTTCCTCTTTGCTTCTCTTCCACGATGACTCATGCATCTTGTAAATTGGTGTCAGTGTTCATATACAGCTAAGCTATGATAGTCTCAGAAATGGCAAAGCAAACTATAATTCATCAAGGCAAAAGCCATCAGGCATCTGCTACCCATGTGTAGCAGAAGTGGACCAGAGCTTAGTGACTAAAAACAGTATCTCACAAGACGTATACACCTTTATTCCCTCCCTAGGCACACCAAATACTTCCCACCAGGTCCTTTCACGACGCAATTTACACACCAGAGACTGTGACTTCACCAGGGGGGCTCAGTGATGGATCTGGGGTTTGGAGTTAAGTCCTCCGTCACCTCCTTTGCTGTGGCTTTTCTCGTATGGTAAATAATAAGGCCTTGATTCCTGTGGCAAGAGAGTGGGCTCCTAGCAGTTTGGAGGCGATGAGTTCAGTGTGCCCTTCACTACCCATGGTGGCATCTCTAGGTATCATGTTTCCAGCCTTCCTTCCCCCAAGGTGCTTCTCTGTCTTTCTGCCACCATCCCCCTTTTGTGAGACAACTGGGCAAGGAAACCCTGGGGAACTGTCCCCTGGAGAATGTTCAGGCCACCCTCTGTGATGCAGCTGCCATTTTGTTGCTGTAGTGGTTTTTGTCCCCATCATGGCCTTTGCACACACAAAAAAATTTACACAAAGAAATAAAAAGGAAATTTATGCAATGAAATAAAAAGAAGAAGATGGGAGTGTAAATTGGTACAATCACTTTGGAAAAGCCATTTGGCGGTATCTACCATACCCTGAGATCCAGCAATTCTACTCTTGGCTATGTACCTAATAGAAATGAGGCTTAGTCCTACCAAAAGACATGTGCTAGAATATTCATAGAACCATTATTTATAATAGGAAAAAAATCTCCAAAAGTCCAATAAGAGTAGAATGGGCAAGTAAACTGTTGCATATCCACACAGTGGAATACTATACAGCAGGGGAAAAGGACTGCTGGGCCCAGCAACAGGGATGAATCTTACAGACATAATGTTGAGTGAAAGAAGACAGACACAGAGAGTGTATTCTGTGTTATTCCATTCATATAAAGTTCAAAAGCAGCCAAAATTAATCTATGGTGACAGAGGTCAGAATGGTGGCTACCTCTGGGGGGTGTTGATTGGGAAGCAGCACCTGGGAGCCTTCTGGAATGCTGGAAATTATCTTTGTGCTTATCTGGATGATAGTTACATGGGTGTAGACCATGTAGAAATTAAGCAATGCATATAAGATTTATGTACTTAACTGTACTTCAGTTATAGCTCAATAAAAAGTTTAAAAAGAGGAAAGGACTTCTTAAATCATGTCTTTCTATGTATATATATTTAGGTGAGTTTATATTGTACACATAAGCCTGAATTTTTCCTACCCCTTACTGGCATTAGATGTTGGGCTTGTCTAATCTCTCCATGCCTTAATTTCCTCAAAAAAAGCAGACAATAATAATAATAATAATACTTCCCTTGTAGAGTTGCTGCGAGAATTAAATAAGTTAAATTAAGAATTTCAAAGCACTTAATACAGTGCCTGTAAAGTGCTTTCTAAATGTTTATTGACTGTAATAGCATTCTATCAGTAACATTTTTCAATGCCATTTAACACTCTTCGTGAACATATTTCTTAAAGGCTAAAAAATAAGCTGCCATGTGGCCATATCTTAATGTATTTAGCCATTTCCCTACAATTAGACTTTTAGGTTGTTTCCGACTTAGGGCTATTCTAAACAATGGTGAAATAAACATCTCTGTGTGTAAAACTTTGCTCTTTTCCGACTTCCTTCTTTGTGATAGATTTCCCAACAGAGTATTCTGGATCACAACGGAAATGTTGAGGCTTCTGACACGTGTTTACAACTGGCTCTTATGGACGCTCCTGTGATGCAAATGCCGCAAGGAGGGGCCTCCAGTCCTCGCCAGGTCACTCAGTAATTGGCCCCTCAGAGCCCACAACTCCAGGCAGAAGAGGAAGAAAGAGATGCTGGCAGAGGAGGTGTATAGGAGTGTGGAAGGTTTGGCAAAGGAGGGTATTGCCACACTGGTCTTGGCTGGGCCACCATGGTTAAATACGGTCTTGTCACTTTCAGAATTTGGGGCTTTATAGTATAATGTTGTTTATTTGGCTTTTACGACATTCTACTCCCCTGACTATAAACTGTTATACATTGGTAAATTTCTTTTTAATGAATTAATCCTGATGGTGAGCAACTTCTGAGAATTCTGTGGCACCCTGAGGTGCTGTAAATCCAGAGCTGGGAATTGTGCCCACAGTGGAAGAAACTGCCCTGTCTGGCCTCCGGGTCACCAGCTGGCTACAGAGCGGAGGTCCAGGTGCTGTCCTGGTCCTGACAGTTTGGATGCTTTCTGGCTGCCCACAGTTCTTGGTGGGACAGGAGCATAAACCTTCCTTCCATGGTGCATCCAGATCCCATTTCCTTTAGTAATCATGCTGAAATTGCTAGCTTTAGGAATTCAGAGCACAATTAATCAACCTCCACAGACATTCATTTCTTTGGCTATATCCTCAAAGAGGGGATTGTACATCTCCAACCCTGACCTGGCCCTGTTCTTGGAGTTGAGGTCTGGTCCATGATATGACCTTGGAAGGATGAGAAGCAAGGAGAAGTGGAGATAAGCATACATAATTAACAAAAATAAAAACTTAAAACACGTATATATTAATGCAATGCAAACCTACCTAAGAAGAAATGTTTGTTTGCAAATCACACATAGGCAAAGCCCTCACATTTCATATTCCTGTGGTCTTCCATAGAAGTCATAGACTTTCCCTAGAAAACACTAAGGAGTGTTTTCTACTTTCAAGTAGAAAACTAGTGGCACTTGGAAGAGAAATAGTTGCGTCCTGGGAAGGGAAAAAAGGAAAGATATTTCCAAAGATTGAAATTCTTGAACATATTGTCATGATGGAGTTTTTATTTAACATATTTAAAGATGAACTCACTTAAAGTTAAGCCACAAAGTCAGTCCCCATTAAGCCTTACCTGGGGCATAAGTTTTCTCCAAAGGGCTCAAGGACTTTTGATGTTACCAAGAGCAGTGTCTCTTAAATTTAATTTGCAACTCGTGTGGGGATATTGTTTAAATATGGATTTCGATTCAGCAGGTCTGGGATGGGGCCTGAGATTCTGTGTTGCTAACAAGCTCCCGGGGGATGCCAGTGCTTCTGGTTTGTGGACTGCAGTGTGAGTAGTGAGGACACAGCCGATGATGGAGCCCAATTTCTAGAAGATGTTGAGCATTCTGCTACTGGGTCTCTGAGCTCAAAACATAAGGCCTGTTGTTCCTGAAGTTTCCTGAGGGGTCAACAGAGACCCTTTCTAGCTGCGAATCACCATGTGAATAGTGGCAAATATCTCCTTCCCTGTCCTACATCAACCACTGAGAGTATGTCGCAAATTCTTTTTTGGTGGGGTTTAAATAATGAGGCAATGTCTGCCAACGTTTCAATAGCTCAGTTCTTCCTTATGAAATCAGTCCGAACCCAATCAACAATGGCATTGATTATTCCCTACAGCCATAATCTCTAGTCCACGTGCTCATGTAACACAAGAGGCTGTCTCAATCTTATTAACTAACCTCAGCCGACACTGCCTCTTTGCTTCCACTGGAAGTTAATTATACTGCCGGTGTTTCTGAATCACGGTGCTTATAGCTGCCTAAAGATTTTTCAGAAAAGAATAGGAGTAATAAGTGTCAGGAAGCCAGCTTTCTGAACTTCTGTTATAATGCAAAAGGCAAGTAAACCAAGTGACATTTGCATTCAAAATTTGTAGGTTCCCTGGAATTTGGAGTTCAGGAATTTTGCTGCCTACCTGGCAGGGTAGGACTGGGGCGACCTGTTCAACACCATAATGTTTAAGCTGACCCAGGGTTTATTATGTGATGGAAAAATGCTCCTGAGATCATCTAAAGTGAAAAGGGTCTGCAAATTGTGAAGACAATATAACTGCAACGTCGCTAAATGCTCAACCACCACACAAGGAAGAAAGACTGGAAGGAAACACTGAATGATAAACTCAACTAACTGGTTAAGTTTGAGTGGAGGATATGAATATTTTTCCCTTTATAATTTTTTTGTGTCTTTTAACTTTTTAAGTAATGAGCATGTATTGACATGGCAATGAAAAAGAAAATCTTGACTCTAAAAAAAAAAGACTCGATTAAGAATGCGCCCACCTTCTGTCTGATTTGTTAGCCACTTCAGAGTTCTTTCTTTTTGTTTTATTCTTTTGGTCTCTGTCCTCTCTGCCTGTTCCAGGCGAGGGCTCTCCCAGAACCTGCTGGAAGTGATCTGTGTTCTGAAAGCACCATGAAGGCGGGGACTGCTGGGTCTTTCTCCCCAGCCAGATCAGGTTAGTTCTCCAAGGATAATAAGGAAACGATTCTCTCGGTCTCAAGGAAATATTGAGCCCGGCCTTGCACGAGGCAGGGCCTGCTCAGGGGGTCTGTGGCGCACCTCCCGCCCACAGGCACCCCGGGCTCTCCCTCCTTCAGTACCCAGGGACCCCTGCCCCAGCCCCTGCCGGCCCACCTCTGTAACACGGTCCCCCCTCCGTGGGGGGTGGGGGGATCTCCGTCCTTTGTCTTGTTTCCTGCTAGCTTTCCATCAGCTTCCAGAATGTCTTTTATAAAACTAAATCTTACCGTGGCCCCTGCTTAAACCCCGAAGAGGCTCTACAGAGCTTTGAGGCCTGAAATGTCACGTAGAAGGTTCGAGGCCCTTGGTTGGCCGGGCTGACTCCAAGCTCTGCCCCGGAGCCCCCGATGCCACCCCAGAGAACCCCCTCCCCTCCCCGAAATCCCCCAGACGTGCCAGACTCCAGGCCTCTCCTGCAGCACAGCACGCCTCCTGCCCCCAACGTGCTTTCCCTGCAGTCCGGGAAGCCGTCCCCACACGGCTGCATGGCTTTGGCTGGGGCGGGGGCCCATCCCCAAGTGCCCACCCGGTGTGTGGGATGGAGGCTGCTGTCTCCATTGTGCAGGACACTCAGGCCCCCTCAGGAGGGCCGGTGCGGCCTCGTGTCCCTGCCTCCGGGGCCTGGATCAGACCTTCCCGGGACACTCCCCAGGGTGTTCGTGCCCCCTGGGCGCCACGGAGACCACCAGGCGGCGCCCCGGCCCGCCTCACGCTGACGGTCTCTGCACGGGGTCGGGAGCCTCCCAGCCCGGTGCTCTGGGCCAGGCCCAGCCGAGCAGGTGGAGCTGGAAGGGGAGGCCCGGGTGCCTCCTCCGGAACCCGCGCTCAGGACACGACCCGCGTCCCCAGCACGGGCAAGGTGGCTGCCCTCGCGCTGCTTGTGCCTGCGCTGGGCCGCGCTCCGCCTGGACGTGTCCTGTGTCCCTCGGCGGCCGCCCCGCCGCCCGCCTCTGAGCTCCGCCCTGGCCCCAGGCCAGCAAGCAGACGGCGACCGTGAGCGCGTCCGGGGACCACAGAGGTCACCCCCAGGATGTCCGGCCACGCGGAGTCCAACCCCGGCGTGACAGCAAAGGGAAACGCGGACAGTGGTGGTGACGGGCGAGTCCGCTGAGAGCCCGGCCGGCCCCGGGCACCCCAGTCCCGGGACTCCCCAGGAGGGGTTGCCCAGGCCGGCACGGGACCTCAGAGGGACACTTCCCTTGCTGGGGGCGGCCGGCCCGGTAGGGCTGGGGCAGCGAGGACGGGAGGGATGACTGGGCCTGAGAGAGAGGTGCCCGGTCTCCTTTCCTTCAGTCCCCAAACCTGGCTGTGATCTTCCTGGGGGCCTCTTTGGGAGCTGGGAGGCCTCAGTTGCCGCAGGGGGCTGGGGCTGAATTCGCATCTGCATCCTGCTGCTTGCAAAAGGAAACCCAAGTCACCCGCTCAAGTCTCCCCGCCGCCCTGGCCCTGGGCTCCTGGAAGGTCGGCTGGCTGCTCCTGAGGTGGAGGATGTAGAGGGCTGGCCGCTGACGTCTTCCAGGGAGGAAAACCCTGGCTGCCCCGGAGCTTGCGGCCAAGGTCCAAGGCTGGGCCGAGCAGCTCGTGGGGGGCGGCGGGCCGCTCCCGGCCTGTGGCCGGACTCATCTACATCAGACCTGTCCACGAGGCCCCTTCTCCACTCTGGGGCACCCACAGACGATCCTGAACACTCCATGGGGTTTGGAACAACTTGTTTTTCTTTCAGTTTCTTTTTCAGGGATGAAATGTTCTAAAACTCAGTGTACTGATGGTTGCACAACTCTGTACATATACTAAAAACCACTGAATGATACATTTTAAATGGGTGAATTGTACGGTATGTGAACGATATCTCAATAAAGCTCAACCTAGAACAAGACCCATACAAATATGCCCAACTGATGTCTTAAAGGTTCAAAAGCAATTCGAGGGAGAAAGAAGAGCCTTTTCAGCAATGGTGCGGGAGCAACTGGCCATCCAGAGGTGAAAGAATGAACCTAAATCCTCAGGGCCTAGGGCAACATGAAATCAGTGAGGCTACACGCCCAGAACGGGAGCCATGAATGAGAACTGGGAAGCTGGACTCCATCCGAATCACAAACTTCTGCTCAGTGCGAGACCCTGCTAAGAGGATGAACACGCCACAGAGTGAGAGAATATTTGCAAACCACATACCTGACAAGGGCTAGCATCTAGACTATGTAAAGAACTCTCAGATTCAATGGTAAAAAAATAAGTGAGCCAGTTAGGAAAGGGCTAAAAGACACGAAGAGACATTTCTCCAAAGAGGATATACAGTTACAAACAAGCATATGCAAAGATGTTGATTAGCCATCAGGGAAATGCAAATTAAAACCTCAAGGAGACGGGCTCGGTGGCTCACGCCTGTAATCCTAGCACTCTGGGAGGCTGAGGCGGGTGGATTGCTTGAGCTCAGGAGTTCGAGACCAGCCTGAGCAAGAGTGAGACCCCGTCTCTACTAAAAAAAAATAGAAGGAAATTAGGTGGACAACTAAAAAAAAAAAATATGTATATATATATATATATATATATATATATATAAAAAAAATTAGCCGAGCATGGTGGCGCATGCTTGTAGTCCCAGCTACTCGGGAGGCTGAGGCAGTGGGATCACTTCAGCCCAGGAATTTGAGGTTGCTGTGAGCTGGGCTGATGCCACTGCACTCACTCTAGCCAGGGCAACAGAGTGAGACTCTGTCTCAAAAAAAAAAACAAAACCTCAAGGAGATACCACTACGCACCTATCAGGACAGGTAACAGACACCACACCAAATAGTGACAGCACCAAATGCTGGTGAGGATGCAGAGAAACTGGATCATCATTGTTGGTGGGAATGTAAAATGATATGGCCACTCTGGAAAAGAATTTGGCAGTTTTTAAAAAAACTAAACATGCAACTACCATATGACCCAGCAATTGCACTCCTAGGCATTTATTCCAGAGAAATGAAGACTCGTGTTCACACAAAAATCTGTACATACATGTTCATAGCAGTTTATCTATAATGGCCAAAACCTGAACACAATCCAGATGTCCTTTGATGAGTGAATGTTAAAGGAACGGTGGTGTTTCATGTATATCTCATGTTCGGTCTACACCATGGAATACTACTCAGCAATGAAAAGGGATGGGCCCTCGACACACACTAACCTGCACGGGCCTCCAGAGAAATGTACTGAGTGGAAACAAGAGCCAACCCTGAAAGGTTGCCTACTGTGTGAGGCCATGTATATATAGCATTCTTGCATGACTAAACGGTAGAAATGGAGAACTGACTAATGGTTTGCAGGGGTCAAGGAGGAGGCGAGGTGGGAGGGAAGTAGGTTTGGCAATAAAAGGGCAGCATGAGGGACTATGGTGGTGATGGAACTGTTTTATGTGGCGGTCCCCTATTATCCTTGAGGGGTATGTTCCAAGACCCCTAGTGAACACCTGAAATTGTGGATAGTATTAATAACAGACCTTAGATACACTATGCTTTTTCTTTTCTTTCTCTCTTGCTCTCTCTCTTTTTTTTTTCTTTTTTTTTTTTGAGACAGGGTCTCACTCTGTCGCCCAGGCTATAGTGCCGTGGAATCATCATAGCTCACTGCAATCTCAAATTCCTGGGCTCAAGCAATCCTCCTGCATCAGCCTCCTGAATAGCAAGGACTACAGGTATGCACCACCAAGCCCAGCTAGTTTTTAAATAATTTTTTGCAGAGACAGGATCCTGCCATGTTGCCCAGGCTCATCTGGAACTCCTGGCCTCAAGCAATCCTCTCACCTAGGCCTCCCAAAGTGCTAGGATTACATGCATGAGCCACCAGGCCTAGCCACGTTGTTTTCTTATGCATACTTACCTATGATAAACTTTAATTTACAAATTAGGCACAGTAAGAGATTAACAACAGCAATAATAAAATGGATTAATTATAAGAATGTGCTGTACTAGAAGTTATATGAATGTGGTCTCTCTCTCAAAATATCTTATCAAACTGTACTCTCTCTTCTTCTTGTGATGATGTGGAATGATACAATGCCCACGGGATGATATGAAGCGAGGCGAATGATGCAGGCCACCATGACACTCTGAAGTACCGGGCGTTAGGACTTCGACATATGAAATTTGGAGGGGCACGATTCAGCCCATCACAAGCATAAATACTATATGGCCAAAGTGCCCATGAACAAAGCTAAAGACAAGGGACAGACTGGGAGAAATGTTTGCAACATGTATAACATACAAAGTCTTCTTATGCAGAATACATATGGAGTTTATATAAATTCATAAGAAAAACATAGCCCAATAGAAAAATGGGCAAAGATTATCAATAGGCAATTCACAGAAAATGAATACAAAATAATAAACATGTAAAAAGATTTTCACCTTCATTTATCAGTTTTATGCAAACTAAAGCAAAATGAGATCTTTTTTCACCTATCAGATTGGCACAAACTAAAAAAACCTGGTAGTAATAAGTCTCAGCAAGGATGTAAGGCAGTGGGAACTCAAAAACAGTAACAATAAACGTAAATTGGAATGTCTTTCCTGAAGACCACGTATATTAAATTCTAAAACATACGTCTTTGGACCCAGTGTTAAAATCTTTTAGCAATCAATGTTACTGAAATAGTTGCACTTGTGCTAAAGAGTATACATAGCAGGACTTTTCTCTCTCTCTTTCTCTCTATTTTTATTTTGCCGTAAATGTCAAAAAGCATGTAATGTCCATTCAATGGGTGAGAAGTGAAATGTGGTCATTATACACCCCTACGATGAATGCAATATAGCCATTAAAAAGAATGAGATGGGCCTTCATGTACTGAGATTAAAATAAAAATTTTCAAGGGAAAAAAGAAGCCAGTTTGCAGAACTATGTTCTGGTGTGGTCCATTGCATGTTTTTATAAATGTATATTTGTACAAGTATATATATATATGTAAGTACGTAAACAGTTTTGTAAAGATATTTGCCAAACCGGCCAGTAGTTATCTCCGCAGGTGAACGAAGGTACGACTGGGGCGGGTGCAAGGGGACTTTTCACATTTTGCTCTGTGTCCTTCTGTGTGATTTAATTTCTGTACAACCTGAATAAATAAAAACTGGCATGTTCCGTTTCACCCTCTCCCCCCACCAAACACACGCAGAGGCAAGGAAGAAAAGAAAGGCGTCTGCTTCTGAAGACCTGTACCCGGCCTCGAGTCCTCTCAGGCAGCCACCCTCATGGGAGCCTTGATTGCCACAGATGTTTGCTTTGATCAGTGTAATTAGCAAAGCATCAATTAGGCTAGAAGGCTGAAGGCTCTGAAACGTTTTGATTTGCTAGGGCTCTGTTCCTCCTTGCTGCTGTGTCACACTCCTCATCTTTCTTAAGTGGTTCATTGGTGGCTCTGACTTGCAAATTTTTCAGCTATTCTCCCAAACTGCATCTTCTCCTGTTTCCCAGCGAGAAGTACCACTTCTGTGTCCCGAGTCACGAAAGCCAGAAACCTGTGTGTTATCATCGCCCCACCCTCATACCCTGCCAACCACTAAACCCCGTGGAGCTGACTCTTAAACATCCCTCAACTCAGGTCCCTTCTTCCGTCTCTGCTGCAAGTACATTATTGCCTCTGACCCGGATAGATTTCCGTTCTCACCTTTTACTACTCCATCCTCCTTACAGCTGCCAGAGAAAGCTTTTATAAAGCAAATCTGACCATGTCATGTATAGCTTAAAACATTGCTGGTGCCCCATGGCCTATTGGATAGAGCCCAAACCCCTTAACATGGTATACAAAGTCCAGTTCCAGTGGCCAGCCCATCAGCCCACGGCAGGCATCCTGGTCGTTCCCACTGCCCTAGACCTTCACACACCTTTGTCTTGCCTCTGGTGTTCTCTCCTGCTGCAGGTCCTCAGTAACTCTGTTGATTTTTCCGTCCACTCCTATTTCTTGTGGTACCAGCACCCAAGGAACCATCAGCCTTGCCTCTCGGTCCATGTGTGGTTCAGATGAGTGACTCCAGGCTTCCTTTCCCCCACTTCAGCCCAAACCCAATCATTTAGCTTCTCTCTTCCTAGAATTTGAATTTTGAACATTGGAAAAGCCTTGAAGAGACAGTTCCTCTCTGGCTCAGCCTTGTTTCCTGAGACTAATGTTTTAGCTTTCTTCTGATTCAGTGAGTTGCCTTGTATAAAACCTTCATACAAACTCTCTTTTTGGCTTAAGCCAATGGGTCATCTCTGGTGCTTGTAACCAAAGAATTGCCAATGAACCCTGCCTTTCTGCACCAAACTCATACTCATCCTTCAGGATCCAAGCCAAGTGTCCATTTACTCATTCACTCAACAAATATTTATGGAAAAAATTCTATGAGCTGGGCACTGTGCTGCATGTTGATGATAAATGAAACAGGTATGGTCCTGATCATATTGAACCTTGAAATATTTCCAAGTAAACAACTTTAGGGGGACCTCAGGTGCAGAGGGTATTATATTCCTCTCTTCATGGTACCCTATCGGCATTGGTCTGGGTAACTGATTAATTACCTCATGTCCATATTCCCCATCCTCCTTCCTCCCCCACAGGTAACCACATTAATACATTTACTAGGTATTTGAATATATTCTTGTGAAATTCATACTTTAGTTTTGTGGGCATGTGTTTTTAATTAACACAAATAGTATTACACACTCCGGTTTATCTTTAGATCAAATAAATCTTTTACCTTTTACAAATAGTATTACATTATATATTTCTTTTGGTTTCCTATTTTTCTTCATTAAGCATGAGTCTTAGTCTGCTTGTGCTGCTATAACAAAATACCCAAGACTGGGTAATTTATAATAACAGAAATTTATTTCTCGCAGCTCTGGAGGCTGGCAAGTCCAAGATGAAGGTGCTGACAGAACTGGTGTCTGGTGAGGGCTGCTCGCTGGAGGGGAGAGACTGTGCCCTCACGTGGGAGAAGGAACAGAGGGGCAAGAGCATGCCCCCTTCAAGCTTGAGCCCTCTTATAACGGTGCTCATGCCATTCATGATAGGACCCTCATAATTTAATTACCCCTCAAAAGCTACACTTCTTAATAGTGTTGCATTGGGGGCTACCTTTTAACATGAATTTTGGAGGGGACACCATCATTCGAACTGTAGCAGCATGGCATTAACAGCATGCCGGAAGTATTTGAAATGAGGTCTTGGGCCTTAGAAGTCAATGTAAAAATTTGGGGTTTTTCTGGGAGGCTGAGGCGGGAGGATCGCTTGAGCTCAGGAGTTTGAGACCAGCCTGAGCAACAGTGAGACCCTGTCTAAAAAAAAAAAAAAAAAAAAAAGAATTTTGGGTTTTGGTCTGAGTGGAACTGGAAGCCATTTGAGGGTTTTGAGCAGAGGGGTGAATGATTTGAATTGGTGTTTTACAAGAAAACTCTGGCTGCTGTGTTGATACTGACGGTTCAGAGGCGCAAGTGCGGAAGTAGGGAGGCCAGTTAGGGGATGTTGCCATAATCCAGGGGACAGTTGAAGGTGGTTTGAACTACAGATGTGTTATGCTATGCAAGAAACTTCTGCATATAAATGAGAACAAAACCCAATAGAAAACTGGCAAAAAATACAACAGGAAACCCCCAATCTAACAAACAACGTGAGATGCAAGTCGCCGATAATCAGAGAAATGCCTGTTAAAACAATGACAGGACATCGTATCTGTTATTCTGGCAATAATCAGAAAGCCAACATTGCCAAGCGATGGCTGAGATGTGAGGACTTAAGAATCCTCTTGCAGTGTTAATGGGAGTATAGAATCAAGCAGCAATCTGACATGCTACGTTAAGTGTACATACACCCACAACATAGCAATTCATCTCCTACTTACATATATATGTGTGCATGTGTATATATATATATAATTTTTTTTCTCCCAGAGACATTTTCACACGGGACCCTAAGGGAATGTGTACAAAGATGTTCGTTGCAGCAGCGGGCCAACAGGGCGGCGAGCGCAGCCTAGGTCGCCGTCACTGGGAGAACGCATGGGCAACGTGTGCACTGCGATAAGCACTTTCATGCATTATTTCATCGTCTTTTCTTCAAAAGGTCCCTAAGCCAGTAAAACTTTTCACAGCCTCCCTATTTTACAGGCGATAAAACAAAAACTCTCCTCCCCTACACACAAACGGCTGCTTATTTTCTGGTACATGCTCCTTAGTTTCAGGACGAGGACCCCGTAGTCCAGGGGCCCGGCCTCGGAGGTCCGCACGGCCTGGGCCGTCGGCACCGCGGACAGCGCCGGCGGCGGGGCGGGGCGACCGCGGGGACGTCACCGCGCCGAGTCTCGGGGGCGCGCGCTCGCGGGCGGCCGCGTCACGTGACCCCGGGAATTGGCACGACGCGCCGCGCACCCCTCCGCGCACCCCCGACCTGCGGCCTCCGGACCTCGCGGCCGCGCCGACGCCCGCCCTCCCGGTGAGCGCGCCGCCCCTCCCGCCGTCGGGGCCGGCCCCTGGCTCCCGGGCTCCGGGGCGCGCCGGGCCTGGGTGGGAGGAGGGGGAAGAGAACTTGACCTTGGCCCCCCGCGCTGGCCGGCCTGCCCAGGACCCCCGCCCTTGGCGCGTCCGTGCCGACGCGTGCAGCGCTGTGCGCGCGGGAGCGAGGCGCCGACGGCGGGGCCCGGCATCCCCGCGGGTCCCCCCGGAGACGCAGACCGCCCGCACCGCCGCCGTGGCCTGGGCGGGGCCTGCTGCCCGTGGCCCTGTGTCGGGAGGGCCCGCGGGACCCGCACGGGCGGTGGGGAGGTTCCTGCGGTTTGCGCCTGGCGGGACCCGCAAGCGTCTTCACGTCTCAGGTCTTCGAAGGCCCCTTACGGACGGCCTTCACCGCGGTCCCCACTCACGGACGAGGAGACTGAGGCCCTGGGAGAGGCCGGCCCGGCCCGGGTCGCAGCTAGAGTGGGAAGTGGCCCTCCCGCCCCCAGGGAGAGGGCCGGGGTAACGCTGAGGGCCCGCAGGTGGCGGTAGGCATTCCGGAGGGCCCCCCTGACGCCTTCGCGGCCCCTCCCCGGGCTTCTGGCGGCGCCTTGGGACAGACCCCATCAGGCCCCATCTGCTTGGGTACTTTCCCCTCTTCTGGGCCCCGGCCCTTCACCTCTGCCCAGGAAATACACACGCCTCCTCCCTGCCCTGCCGTCTGCCTTGAGGGTGGCCTGCCTTCTCTTGGGTTCAGCAAACTGGGGTTGGGGTTTATTCCTGAGCAAACCTCATCCAGTTCTCAGAACGTGGGGCCAGGGTGGGCCTGCGGCGGTGAGAATCCAGGCTCTGCGGCTGCCCAGCTTGGAGGTCTTGGGGAGGACCCCCTCCCCGGCCCCTTCCCAGCCCTCTGTTTGCAGATCTCTACAACGGGCACGTTAGGGAGCAGTCCTCACCAGGGCACCTCGGACAGGGCCCTGTGTGTGGGAGTCTCAGTGGCCATGAGTTTCTGCAGTTGTTTTCGTTCTGGGGTGCGGCTGGGCTGGGCATGGTGTGTGACCTCGTCCCCAGAAAGACCCCCTCAAGAACTACCCAGGGCAACTCTGCTGTGCTGGGCAGGGGGTTGCGCAAGGTTCCTGACTCTGGCTTCTTGCCTCTGCCCTTGACAATACTGCGCCCTCCAGGGCTCCTGAGTCCTCAGGCCCTGCTGGGGTGGGGCTGGGGGAGGCTGGCTGGCTGCCCTCCCGCAAGGCCGGTTGAAGGCCACAGCAGTGTCCTGGGGCTGCCCTAGACTGTTCAGTGTTTGTAAAACACAGTGTTCCTGCACGGGGCTAGGCTGGACTCAGCTGGGCTTCATCCCTGCCTGGCCTGAACTGCCCCGTTCCCTGCTGGGGGTGGGGTTGACGAACAGAGCAGCTGTGGCTGCAGCCGATGGAAAGTGGTTGTTCCTGAGAGGAATCTGGGCTTGCATCTTGATGACCAGTGAGGAGGGCACAGGCCCTGGGACCACACAGAGCCCTGTCACTCGCCAGGTTAGCTTCCTGTACCTCAGTTTCCCTGCTTATAAGGAGGGGCTCATACAGGTGCCCCGTTCATGGACTGTTGAGAAGATTACATGAGCACAGTGGCTGCCGCAGAATCAGTCCCCCCTGGCTGCGTGCTTGCTTTTATTCCCACCACGATGGTCTCGGTGCCTAGTTTCCTTGGCGGTGGAATGGGGATGGTAAAGCGTCCTGGGTGCTTGTTCGGGTTCTTTTCATGCCCCAGAAGACTCCCCGTGTCCTTCAGGAGCTCCTGGCCTGGTGGCCCGCTGGGCCTCCGGGGACAGGCAGAGCACGGGTTGGGGTCCTGGCTGTCTGCCCGCAGAGCCTGTGCCTGCTCTCGGAGGTGCTGCTCTGGGGGGCCTGAGTTGTCCTCACTATAGGGCCTGCGTCACTGGCCAGTGGGCTGGACACACAGCCCGAAGCTTCAGAGGCTGAGCATGTGGGAGGGAAGCTTGGGGCTCAGAGTCCTGCTAAACCCGCCTCTTTCCTCCCTGTTCAAACTCAGTGCTGGTTTCCCTGAGGGCTGCCCTCCTCCCACCCCCCTGGCTTTCATCAGTTCGGAGGGAGGCAGGGAGGACGGGAGGAGGGAGGCAGGCTGGGAGGGCTGTGTTCTGCCCCCCACGGGGCTTGACCTTTTGTGGAAAGTCCAGTCAGTGGGCCCCTGGGGCCTTGGTTGAGCTGAGGGCAGAGGTTGGGGGAGGCGACCTGTTGGCCGAGCACGCCTGGCTGGGGACATTGGCCCAGGCAGGACCTGGGAGCTAGTCATGCCCCAGGATGCACATTTTCTGGGGACTGAGCCGTGCAGGGGGCAGAGGCTGCTTCTGCCTGCTTGACCCTGGTCGGGGGTTTGGCCCTGCATCCGCTCTCAGACTGGCCGTCGGGGCAGGAGGGCGTTAGTTAGTATTCACGGGGAGCAGTTCCGTGTCCAGACACTGGCTGGGCGGGGGCAGAGGAGGGGTTCTGCTCACAGTCACAGGGGTGGGGGAACAGAGGTCCCACTTTACACACCGTGTGTAGGACAGGGCGTCACTGCCAACCCCCGGCCTGCCTGCCTAGGAAGCCCTGGGGGTTCTCCAGATCGGAGGAGGGTCTTAGAACTCCTTTCCTCTGGGGGAAGAGAAAGTCCCCCCCCCACTGAACGTGCATCGCTTAGAAATTTTCCCTGGGAAAGGCAGGTGACGTGGTGGAATGAGACGAGCTCCAGGTTCTGGGTCCTCCCAGCCTGGGTGGGCTTCGGCCCGTACGTACCTCCAGGGCTGTTATCCGTCCTGCGCGGCATCGGTCCTGAGTGAGAGCTCGGGGGAGGGGGCGGGAGAGGGAGGGTGGCTCTAGCCCGAGAGCCGGGCGGGCATGGGGCAGCCTTCCCTTCTGCCACTCCTCTGGACCTTAGTCGTCCCTGCTGGGAGGTAGGGCCTTTGCTGAGGTCTGTGTCACAGGCCTCTGGGCTGCACCTGGGAGGGGGGACACAGTCTGGACCAGTGTTGCTGCAGTTAGAGGGAATCACTGGTCACTTTTGGTCACGATGACTGGAGGCCCAGTAGGGCCGTGGGCCTCCTGGGAGTGTGTCCCTGTCATCCGTCGTCCCCCCGCACCTTTGCTTGCCGACCTTTCTCCCTGCCGTTCTCTGAGCATGCACGGCACGCCCCGCCCCTGTAAGACTACCTGCTTGGGTTCCAGGGTGGCGGGCCGTGTGGCCCACTCCTTCTTGGGGCTACTGCCTGTACATGCCCTGTGACCCTCTGAGTGGGCTCTAGGACCTAGGCTGGGTGTTCCCCGAGGACAGGCCTAGGTGGTATATCTCTCCATCAGCCTCTGGGGACCTGCAGGGAGGGGGTGCAGGCTGGGTTGAACAGGGCTTAGCAGGGCTGGGGCTTGGGGCCGCTCAGAATCTATTGTTGGAGGTCATCGGGCCTGGGTCTCCCACTAGGCAGTGAGCCCAGGAGGGCTGGGAGAGTGTCACATTCACCTGTCTCATCACTGCCCAGCCCAGGGCCATCGGTAGGACCAAGAAGTGCAGACTGAGTGAACAAGTGGCCGCCAGAGTCTCCTTCTGCCCTGGTCCTGTCGTTTATGCCTCTCCCTCATTGCCTGTGTCCAGGATGAGTCAGCTGAGGTTGCTGTCATCCCGGCTTGGGGCACAGGCCACCAGGCTCCTGTCTGCACGTGATGCCCCGGGGCTCAGCTGGCGCAACAGGTCCTCTGGACCACCAGCCGCCTTCCCGAGCAGCGGAGGTGGAGGTGGCTCCAGTTACATGGAGGAGATGTACTTCGCCTGGTTGGAAAACCCCCAGAGTGTCCACAAGGTCAGCACCCCCCCCACACTGCATGGGAGGGAAGCCCCTGGGGCCAGGCTGTGCTGGGGTGGTGGGGAGGATCAGCTTGCCTGCTGTGTGACCCTGGGCAGGTTTCTTTGCCTCTCAGGTCCTCAGCCATCCCTGTTTGTGAAACAGCCTGTCCTCATGTTGGGTGAGAGAAGCCCGTTGCTTTCCTGTTTCTGAACCAGCCAGTGGGTCGTGGTCTCTCTTGAGAGGCCCTGGCAGTGCCCTGCTCAGCCACACCTGCGGCCTGCCCTGCCCCTTGGGCTGTGCTGTCCAGATGGCCCCTTGTATGTAATTGGGGGCATACATATTTATGTATACAGTGATCTGAGAAAATAAATATTTGCTGATGGTAATAAAAAAATTAAATCAGATGAGAGGGTGAAAAGTGCAAAGTGGAGTGGCTTTGTCTCCCCTTCACTCACGTGACCCCATACCAGAAAGGATGACAGGTTACAGTCGGAAGGCTCCCTCCCAGCCCATCCCCCAGTTTGTTCTCAGTTTCTTCTGTGTGCTTTCCGAGACTGTCTTGGGTAAACTTACTGCAGACGTAGATCTGAACTTACCCCCTTTCACACAGAATAACATACAGTGTGTGCCGTTTTGCCTCTGCTTTTTTCACCTGGTGGCACCTCCAGGATCTTTCCACGTCAGCACGTGTGGAGCCTTGTTCTCTTTGTGCAGCTGTGTAGTCGTCCCGGAGTACCGGTTTATTCCCGGTGTGGCTGCCGCGGACGGTGCTGCAGTGGATAGCCTTGTACATTTGTCACCGTGCACCTGCCCAGCTGTCTGGAGGGTAAATTCTCCATCGTCGATGCCTGGGTCCAAGAGGATCTGTGTGTGTCATTTTGATGGGTGTTGCCAAATTGCTTTCCACAGGGATTGTACCGACTGATGCTTCTAGCAGTGCGGCGTGGGAGCGCGTGGAGGATAACGCGCGGAGCTCCTGCTGTGCAGTGGCGTCTGCTTTTTGTGTCTGCACGGGCAGCAGCAAGCCACACATCCTCCCCTTGGTTCGCTTTGCAGCGTATCTTGGTGATATTCCACATCCACAACACTGAATGCACCTTACTTTTTTTACATTTCAGAATATTAAGGAGTTACAAATTTTTTTTACACCTTTTTTTAGGACTATGTAATCTTCCAGATTCTAAATGTACAATCGTTATTTAACCAGTTTCCCCACTGATAGTCACTTAGGTTGTTTTTACATTGTCATTTTTTAAACAGTCCTGTAGGGAACGTCCTCATATGTACATCTAGGCACCTCGGGAAGGCCCTGAGAGCTGTGGTCTCCAGGAAATACCCAACGCCCAGCCTGGGCCACCCCGACTCCTCCCAGGCCCTGACCCGGCTGCATTCTTGCTTCTGCCCTGCCTAGTCCTGGGACAGCTTCTTCCAGAAAGCCAGTGAGGAAGCCTCTTCTGCCTCTGCTCAGCCACGGCCGCTGTCCGTTGTCCATGAGAGCAGGCCTGTGGTGTCGAGCCGGACCAAGACCAGCAAGCTGGTGGAGGACCACCTGGCAGTGCAGTCCCTGATCCGGGCCTACCAGGTGAGAGGCAACTGAGGCCGGGCTGGGAGGCTGTGCTGGCTCCGGGGCACGGCCGGCGCCGGGGGCGAGGGGCCTCGCTCGGCTCCAACGGCATCTCTCCAGAGAGCTCTTCTTCCAGTCTCCTGCCAGCGGCACCCACTTCTCCGGCTGGTCTTTGTCACATTGTCATTCAGCGCACTGACCAACCCCCGGGTGTTTTTTGTGCATACTGATTTGTTTGCTTGGGGTCTGTCTCCTGGAATGTTGTCTGTCTTGTGCACACCGCGCCCCAAGTACCTGGAGGAGTACTTAGTAAATAATCAATTCCAGACATGTTGAACGAAGGGCGAGTAGATTGACCCTTGTGGGTGTCTGTTTTCTCCTTTAGACTGGGCATTCCAAGACAGCAGGGACTGGTATACAGCAGGTGCTTAATTAGTATTTATGGAATGAATGAATAGTTCTGTAAAAAGCAGCTCCTTCTAGAGACTTAGGCTCTCCCAGGCTGGGCCCCTGCCCTGTCAAAGAGACCGGATGACGTTCCGTGTTCCTGGTCTCGACTGAACAGGACTAGTTGGAGCGCTACTCTGGGCATTCGCTCCACAGCAAGCGCAGGCGCGGGGGCTGTCTCTGGGAACGGCAAGTCGATGTGCAGAGGGCGAGGCTCCGTGGGAGGGAGCAGCACGCTGCGCAGGCCTCGCACGTGGAAAGGACGCCTGGCCTCTGTGTGGGGTGGAACGAGCTCCCTGTGCAGCAGTGGTCCCCGCCTGGAAGGGGGCGGTGAGCAGGGCTGGGTTCCCTTGCTGGCCTGAGTACCTGTTGTTGAGGGCAACGCGGGAGCACACGGCAGCTAGTTGCATTGTGTTTCTCCGGGCTGGCTTAAAGAAGCAGAAGTTATCCAACCACTGACTTTGGCGGTGAAGGGCATGGAATGGAAGCTGAGTATTAAGTGCGGAGTAGCACTTGGGGTGCTGCCTGAGGGCCTTTCTTCTAAGCACAGTTCTCAGCTCTTCAGCAGCTCTTCGTTCTTTAATTAGCCGAGACCGGGCACTAGCGAGTCCTCCCAGCAGCGTGGTCCCTGGATGCAGGCGTGCTGCTCTCCTGTGCCTGGTGTGGGCGAGCTCCCACCAGGAGGGCTGCGGCCCCTCACGGGCCAGAGGAGGCACAGAGTTCTGGTTCGACTCACCTGCACACTGTACTGAACAACACCACGGTATTGTTATGGACATTTTCACCCATTTAACGGTAGAAGAATAGTGTGGTGACCCCCCCATCAACACATGGCCAGTCTCGGGTCGTCTATTTTCCCCTCCCCTCGATCTCCACCCCCTGCTGGATCATTTTGAGGCAAATCCCAGATGTCACCATTTCATTCATGGGACGTTTCAGTGTGTGTTTCTAGAGGTAAGGGCTCTTCAGCAAATGTGCCATGATATTCTCATATTTAAAAACAATGGTAATAATAATACTAAATATGCAGTTGATATTCATGTTGGCCTTTGTCTTAGGATTTTTAATTGCTTGTTTGAAGCAGGACTGAAATAAATCCACAGGTTGCCACAGGTCGATGATATGGCTCTCAAGTCTCTCGTACTCTGCCGGTTTCTCTCTCTCTTTTTGTGTGACTTGCCATTTTTTATGGAAAAACCAGGTTGTTAGTCCCGTGGAGTTTTCCTGAGTCTGGATTCTGCTGACTGCATCCCCATGGTGTCATTTCACCTGTCCCATTGTCCCATGTAATTTCTGTTCGTTGGCAATTAGATGTAGAGGCTTGATCGCCAATGAATTTGATTTTTCTTTTCAAAATCAGCTTCCTGGTGGTGAAGGTGATGGCACTTCATCTGTTAGCAGCCACGGACAGTCATTTCCTAGCTCCGTTAACTCACTGGGGCTTGCAAAAGTGGCGATACTACAATTCTACTTTTCCTTCTTTGTTTATTACCTGAAATCCTGCTGTGGGAGAAACTTCTCTTGGTCAGCTCTGCTTATCACACATTTTATAGGAAAGGCAGGGTCACTGCTCGAGTTTTCCTTTTATTGACTGATTTTCACAATTACGAGGTGGTTCCCTAGCATCCTCCAAAGGTGACCAGTGAAGTTTTTCCTTCCTTTTTCGGACTCATTTGAATGCATGAATTTAAACATACTTGGTCACTTTCAGTCTGTTGTAAATACACTGTCCTTATTGTTGCTCAAAATGCGTCCTCATTCCCAGCTCTAGTGGCGTTTGAGCACTCCCTTGATGTCTGGCATAACGAGACGTGCCAAGTTCAGCTTGTACATTCCTGCCCAGCCCCGGAACCATCCCAGTCTCCAGATGGGGATGTTCACTGCTTTTGTTTTGGTCATTACTTCTGGGCCCTCTCAGTCATCAGAGCCAGGAAATATATATTTCTAAAAAAGCTAGCGTACATACGGGTTTGTATTGCTGCTTCTACGTACTTCAAATGCAGGACTCAGGGTTTGCTCTTGACCTTGTCAATCTTACGGCACCATCTCTTTTTAAACCTGTCAAAAATAGAGGTTCTCAAAGACGTCAGTACAAGGGCTTATTTGATTTTCCCATAAACTCCGTGTAACAGTCTTTGAATAACAATTGTAGTACTGTCGCCACTGACTGGTAACAGAAAAGAGTTTATGGATTTTTTTCTGGAAGTTCTGTTTCTCTTTAGGGAATATTCTATCAGTCAGTTGGAATAGTTCCTCTCTGTGTAGTTATACCAGTAAATGGACATACTTACTCATTTGTTTCATTTTACTTTAAATTTTTAAAACTTATTTTTTTTATAATAACGTAAAGCATTTACAGGGTTCCAGAGTCAAATCTTCAAAGTAAGATATATTCTTAAAAGTCTGCCTTCTAGTCCTGCCTCTCTAACCTGTTGTGCCCCATCCCTATAGATGATAATTTTTCTTATTTTATGGTTTTCTTATTTTACGATTTATTCTTCCAGTGCATATATTTACTTGCACGTGTACAAATACATGCAAATGCATAGATTTCCTTGTGTATCCCCTTTCTTAGGTATGGATAGTTCGCCACACATACTTTTCTAGAATTTGCTTTTTTGCTTAACAGTGTTTTGCAGAGATGACCTTGCATTGTCAGATGGGATTTTCCTCCTTCCTTTTAACAGCTCTGCCGTTCCCCCTTGTGGATCGCCCGTGTCCACACGCCAGTCTCCTGTTGATGGATGATGGGGACACTTCTAGAATTTGACAGTTACTAATAGTACTGCAGTGGGTACCTGTGTGTATGGGTCTTGTCTGGTTTTCACCAGATGCACATTGTACTTTTAAACTGGGTTGAGCTCCTGCCACTTTAGTGGCCGTGGCTGGGGTCTTGTAGGCAACAGCGCAGTGGCTGTGGGGTGGAGGCGCGGAAACTTGAAAATCCAAAGTGGGAAGTGAGGGGCCTGGGCCCAGACCCTTGGCCTTGGCGAAGGTCTGTCCAGCCGGCCCCAGCCCTGCCTGCCCTTTTCCCTTCCCCCAGATCCGGGGCCACCATGTGGCCCAGCTGGACCCCCTGGGCATTCTGGATGCGGACCTGGACTCCTTTGTGCCTTCAGACTTGATCACGACCATCGATAAATTGGGTGAGAGTTGGGACCCTTCCCTGTTGCCATGGCAATGCTGGTCAGGTGGCTCAGTAAGAGGCTCTTGGGCCCTGCGGTGCCTCGGGGTCCGTGCAGCCCAGACAGCAGCCACAAGGCTTCCCTCTGACCTTGCCTGTGTACCTGTCTCCAAGAGGGACGTCCCCTCTTCCCCAGCTGGTACCCCGTGCTCAGCAAGCTTGAGAGCCTCGCCTGAGCCCACCCTTGTGGCAGCAGAGCCCCGTTCTGGCTCTCGGCCCCGCTCCCCAGGCTGGACCTGGAGGGAGGGCACTGGGGAGCCTGAGGGGCCCCACCTGGGCCTGACCTCCCTCCCCACTCTCTGCCGCCTGGGCTCCGCTGCGCCGCCTCCTCCAGCCTTCTACGACCTGCAGGAGGCTGACCTAGATAAGGAGTTCCAGCTGCCCACGACCACCTTCATCGGGGGCTCTGAAAGCACCCTCTCTCTGCGGGAGATCATTCGGCGCCTGGAGGTGAGCAGGGGCAGGTGTGTCAGCCACCGCTGATGGAGTTCTCCGGAGTGCGCTGCAGGGAGCACGGGTACACTCCGGAGAGCCCCGGACACCAGGGCTGTCGTCCCTCTTCCCGGCTCCTGGTGCAGTCCCCACCTGTCCCCCCAGAGCACCTACTGCCAGCACATTGGCCTGGAGTTCATGTTCATCAACGACGTGGAGCAGTGCCAGTGGATCCGGCGGAAGTTCGAGACCCCTGGTGTGATGCAGTTCTCCAGCGAGGAGAAGCGGACCCTGCTGGCCCGCCTGGTGCGCTCCATGAGGTCGGCACCGCCCGGACGACGCGAGTGGCTGCAGGGCCTGCTCCAGGGCTCTACCAGATGTCCCAGGCCCTGGCTAAGAAACTAGGCGGGTATCTGGCCAGGGAAGGCAGGACTGGATTGGCCTCCCTGCCACTCTCGCTGTGGAAGGGCCCTTAGGAGGAGTATTGGGACCAGGTGCTCAGGCAGTTTGGCCAAGAGCTGGTCAGGTGGGCAGGGATGGGGCTCCGGAACGTGACAGCAGGGGCGCTCTGAGCAAGGGCAGAAGTCACAGGAAGTGGCTGAGGAGTTGGGCGGAAGGTGCAGTGAGGGTAGCAGCACCCCCCGGCTCTGCCTGCTGGGCTCCCCGAAGCTGGGTCCGCCCAGGGCTGAGGAGCTCCGAGGAGCGCCTGGCCCAGCTGCCGTGTGCAAAGTGGATTCCTGAGCAGGGGGGTGTGGGCTGGAGCCTGCATTCAGCTGGCGGAGGTCTCTGGGGCGTGGCAAGGGAGCCCTTTGCAGTGCAGCTGGAGGACAGTGGGCGGGTCTGGCTGTGACGAGGAGGAAGGGGCAGCAGGAAGCGGTTCAGGCAGAGGCCTTTGGTTCACCCGGGAGGGCCCAGCCGCCCCCTCCTTGCTGGTGGGAAAGGTGCAGTATGCGCAGGGGGTCCTGCACCACGCAGATGGTGGCGGCGTGGCCTTGAAGTTTCCTCTGTCCTGGGCGTCGGGCTCTGGGTGCTCACGAGCCTGCCCCGCGGGCCCCAGCCCTGTCCTTCTCCCTCCCTTCCTGTCTCCTCCCCACAAGCAGGTTCGAAGATTTCCTGGCCCGGAAGTGGTCTTCGGAGAAGCGGTTTGGCCTGGAGGGCTGTGAGGTGATGATTCCGGCCCTCAAGACCATCATCGACAAATCCAGCGAGATGGGCATCGAGAATGTCATCCTGGGGATGCCACACAGGTGGGCCTCTGCCCCCCGGCCTCCACTCTCCTCCAGCCCGGGGAGGGAGGGACGGGACGACAATCAGAGCAGGGGCTTGGTGGGAGCTGCCAGCAGAGGGGTGGCCTGGAAAGTTCCCAGAGTCCCTGGGCCTGGCCTGCTCCTCCTAGAGCCACGCTGGGCCAGGGACTAACCGGTCCTCTGAGGCTCCCTTTCCCTCTGGCTGTGTCGCCACTGTTCCTTGGAAGGCTGGGATTTCAGAAAGAGGTGCATCGTGCTTCTCGAGGTTCCTGTGGACAAGGAGTTGTGGAGAGGCTTCTCCCAGGGAAGCAAGGGCAGGGCCTGGGCAGGTGGCCCGGGCTGGCCCCCCGGAGGGAGGTCTCTGGAGGTGACCTGAGGGTCTCTGCCCTGTCTGCAGGCTGCCCGCCTGTTTCCTTGACCCTGACGAAGACTTGGAAGGTTTTCCCAGCAACTAGGTTTCCCTCTGAGCCTAAGCCTGAGGGATACTGGGGAATGCAGCCTGGGAACGGGGACCGTGGTGGCCAGGGGTTCTGCTGAATGGGACACAGAGGATGTGCTGAGCAGTCTTGGGACAACATCCTTGGCCTCCCCTGTGACCCAGGGAGCTGCTTGTGGTCCGGCCAGCCCAGGGCTGCATCAGCGTGAGGGACACTCAGGTGCACGGTGCGGAGCGTCCCGTTCCGTGGTTGGCCTGCCAGGAGCAGGTTCGTCTGTCCCAGGCTCTGTGCTCTGATGGGTCTGGAAATGCCCAGCGTCTGGTCAGAGGGGCAGGCAGAGCTGGCCCCGGGGCCTGAGGTGGCTAGGGTTCCCGGGGCTTCAGGTCTCGGGCTGTTAGAACAGCAGGAGAGGATGGCGCTTGGTGGCCAGGGGTGGCCTGAGGAGGACTCTGGGAACAGGGGGCTGTTCTAAGCCAGGCCAGGCCCCCACAGTGGGGGAGGGGACTCCTGTAGCCCCACAGAACAGGGAGAGGCTGACCTGGAAGAGGGCTGCCCTCCCATCGCAGGGCCACCCGGGGCTGGAGGTTGGGCCTGGGGCTGGTGGGCTGTGTAAGGCAAGTTCTGAGCAACCTCTTGCGTCCCCATCAGGCTGGTGCCCACCCCCAATTAATACCTCCCCATGGGAAGTTCAGTCTGGGCAGGAGAATCGCTGGTCCCTGGCTGCCCTCCTACCCTCACACCCCAGACCTCAGCTCCCCTGGACAGGTCCTCTGGTGACTCCTGATCTGAGGGTCAGTCAAGTCCCCTCTCCCCTGTCCTGCTGCTGGCATCACGGAGGGCTGCGTGCCAGCGACTCTGACTCATCAGTAGATTAAGCTGGGGGCAGGGAGGTACCAAGGCACTGGGTTGGGCTTAGCTTTTGGGTGGGGGTGAATGGGCAGCTGCCATGCGGCTGGGTGGCCCCTGCTTCTGAGGGCCTTCTGACTGAGACCTGCTGGGCTGTCTACCTGGAGGGAGCTGGCTGGCCGGGCCCACTCACTGGCCTTGTAGACTGAGGCAGGATGGGAGGGCTGGGTCTCACTTGGGCTCCACCAGGGGGGGGCCCCACCCCTACATGCTGACTCGGGTAGGTCCCAGGTGGGCAGACGGTGTGGTGATGCTGGGCTGGTGGGGGAGGCAGCCTTTGTGCCAGGTGATAGCCCGGCCCCCTCTGGCTCCAGGGGCAGATTGAACGTGCTGGCCAATGTGATCCGCAAGGACCTGGAGCAGATCTTCTGCCAGTTTGACCCCAAGCTAGAGGCAGCAGATGAGGTGGGTGCCACGCCTAGGTCCTGGCGCCCCTGGGAGCCTGGTATTTGGGAGGTGGACTGAGGAGGGGCTGGGCCGGGAGCTTCGAGGCTGAGACGGACCTTGAGATGCACAGCCGTAGAGAAGAGCGTGGGAGAAGGGCTGGATGCTTGCCTGAGACCCTTAGGGCTTTTTGGAGCAAGGGCTGCAGTTTGTGATAGCTGGGGGGGGCCCTCGGATGATCTAGGTCAACCTCTCAAGTTCTAGCTGGGGAAACTGAGACCCAGAGAGGTGCAGGGGGTTGCCAAAAGTTACTCACTTCAGCTTGTGGGCCCCAGGAGGGCCTCCTCGCTCATTTGTTTGCCCAGGAGAGCCTTGGGCGGGCAGGACGGCTTCCTGCACCCTTCGATCAGCCGAGGAGACGCTGCACCTGCTCCCGCCCCTTTGCTGGCACGTATGTGCGCTGCACACCCGGGCCTTGGCCAGGCCAGGCCCTCAGCCCACACTGCTGTCCCCTCCCCCGCGCTCTGCCTCTTTCCAGGTCCTACCCATCTCCCCTTGCGGTGGTGCTCCTGGTCCGCTGGGTAGTGAGCCCGTCCCTCCCTCCTCTGTGTCCCTTTGCTCTCAGGACTGTGTCTCCTCCGGTTGTCTCCGGCCCGCCCTGTGTGCGTGTGCACGCATGTGTGTGTGTGTGCATGTTTTCCCCTCCAGGCTGGTAGCCGCATGAGGTCAGGGACCTTGTCCCTGAAGAGCCAGCCCCCAGCACAGGTGCTCGGTTTGTTGAAATGAATGGCATTACATGACTGCTCCGAGGGCATCAGGCACACCGGGCCGCAGCAGGGACCGGACCCCGTCTGCCGGCTCCCAGCCCAGAATCTTTCTGCGATCCTGTTCGTTTCGCTCAAGCACCCTCCCTCTCCAAGCCTGTTTGCTTTTCTGTGAAACGGAGTAAAACACCTGCCCCAGGATGGCAGGAATGATGAGGAATCGAAGGCATGTGTGCAAACTGCAAAACCTGGCCAAAGGTTAAGTTTAAAGTAAAGTTACTAATTTTATTTCAATTGAAAAAGAAGTGTGAGCGTTATAGAAAAAAACAGCAACAAGTTACATGATGCGCACGCGTTTCCTACATGAGACCGTTCACGGGGCCATCTCTCCGTGAGCGTGTGTATTGTGTTCAGGTGTGTGCGTCCAGAAACGTCCCACACGGGCGCAGACACGCATTTTACAGTACGTCCTTACGTGTAAGAGGCCGCAGGAGCAGCTGTGACGCTGTTGGGCACCTGCTGTTTGCACTTAACAGGTTGTCCTTGTGTCCACCGCACTTGGGGAGCTGCCCCGCGCTTCTCACAGCGCAGTCTTCTGGGCGTTAGGGTGAGAGGAGGTTCTCGCTCACGCGGGGGTGGGGACATCTGTTAGATTTGTCTGGGAAACACAGCGGCTGGAGCTGAGATGGGACAAATGACCCTCCGAGAGCTTGCAGACGTCGGCGAGGCCCCCGCAGCGGGTGCCGGGGCCACAGGGCCCTCCCACGTCCTCCCTTATTCTAGCCGGGCCTTTCCCCTTTGCCAGCGTGGCAGGTGCAAGAAAGGATTTTGTTGTCATGTATTTCTTTGTTACGAATTTGATGAAGTGTCTTCTCACATATTTTTGAGCCATTCGCGTTTCTTTTTCTGTGATTCTTGTTCGTTCATGGCTTCTGCTCATTTTTCTGTAGGGTTTCGGGGCTTTATCTTAACCGATTTGGAAAGTGTTTTGCACGTTGAGGGAATTAGCTCCTTGCCTGCATGAGTCTTATTAACAGTTTTCTCAGCTTGATTTTTTTCCCCTAATGCTGTGCATGGATTTGCTCCCCCACGACAGATTTGTTAGATTTTAGCTGTTTTATTTTGTATGTTTTCTAGGCTTTGGATACTGTTTAGAAAATAAGCCTTCCCTACTCCAAGATCACAAAACATGTCATGTTTGCTTCCAGCGCTGCGCCGGCTCCGTCTGTCCTGTGCGTGTCGAGTGCTGTGCGGGGTGGGGCAGGGATTCCACTCCAGCGTTTCCCCAGGGGCCTGGCCGGTGGCCTCAACACTGGCACTTAGGAGTCGTCCTGTGTCCCCTGCTGTCACTGCCGCTGCATGCTGGGTGGCCCTTCTTCCGGGTGCTTTAATCCTGTCCTGCACCGTGGTCACTGTGCTGGGAAGATGCAAGTTGAAGGTGCGGAGGGGCTCTGATGAGGACTGGCTCGTCGTGGCCTCAGCCAGGCCCCGGGGCGACCTGCCTCCCTTGGGCCGGCCAGAAGGGCCAGTGTGACGAGGAGTGTGCGGGGAACGTGCCGGCCTGACTGTGGGCTTGAGCCTCTGCCTGTCTGGTGTAGGAGGGGGTGGGTTTGTCACATGCCCACCTCCACCCTCAGGGCTCCGGGGACGTCAAATACCACCTGGGCATGTACCATGAGAGGATCAACCGCGTCACCAACAGGAACATCACTCTGTCACTCGTGGCCAACCCCTCCCACCTGGAAGCCGTGGACCCCGTGGTGCAGGGCAAGACAAAGGCAGAGCAGTTCTACCGTGGGGACAGCCAGGGCAAGAAGGCGAGCTTGCCTGGGCTCTGGCGGGGGCGTGGGCCCTGGGCACCTGGGCGCTGGGGGCAGAGGCTGCGAGGGCCGCGTCCCGCGTCTTCGCAGTGCAGGCGGCAGGTCCGGGCACACAGGCCGGGGCATGGGCCCCTCCTGGCTCACACCCCACCCTGCAGGTCATGTCCATCCTGGTGCACGGGGACGCCGCCTTCGCTGGCCAGGGTGTGGTGTACGAGACCTTCCACCTGAGCGACCTGCCGTCCTACACCACCAATGGCACCGTGCACGTCGTCGTCAACAACCAGGTGAGGGAATGGGCCTCACTGGGCTTTGCAAGCATCGCCCCCCTTCCTGGAGATCCATTCGGGGAGCTGAATTGCTGCCCCGGTGACGCACACGTGCCCATGTATACCCGCACACGCACGTGTGTGTGTGCCCACCGGAGAAGGGTGTGAGGGTGAAGGGAGTCCACAGGTAACAGGTGCCTCACGGAGGCTGCTGTGGGACTAGGTGTCCCTTTAGCTCTGCACGGGCGAGCTGGTCTCAGGACAGGGGATCGGGCGCCCTTGCTCTAAGGCAGCCGTGGTAAGGGCGGCTTATCTCTGGATCCCAGGAAATCCTGTGTTAACTGGCTTCCTTGCATTAAGTCGTTTAATCTTCCTTGAATAATCCCGCGAGGCAGGAATTTAACGAGCCCTTTTTATAGATGAGGAAGCTGCGGCTTTGGGAACGTAAGTACCTCGCCCGAGGTCGTGCGCTTAGTACCCGGCGGGACCCGGATTCCCCAGGCCCAGGTCCTTCACTACCGGTGTATAAAGTGACTGGCACAGGGGCAGGTGTGACTGCCCCGGTGTTGCTGCTGTGCCGTGGGAGCTGCTGCCACGTCTGACTGCAGGGCTTTTCTCCGACACCCCGTGATGTCCCACGACCCTCCCCGGCTCCGTGACCCGCCCGGTCTCTGAGGCCAGCACTGTCTGCCTCACTCTCACAAACAGCGGCGCCGCCGGTTCTTCCTGCCTCCGCAGATTGGCTTCACCACGGACCCCCGGATGGCCCGCTCCTCACCGTACCCCACCGACGTGGCCCGGGTGGTCAACGCGCCCATCTTCCACGTGAACGCAGATGACCCAGAGGCTGTGATATACGTGTGCAGCGTGGCAGCCGAGTGGAGGAACACCTTCAACAAAGACGTTGTTGTGGACCTGGTGGGTCTGGGGTGCTGAGGCCAAGGCGGGGTGGGTGGCCCATCCCTGCTGTGCTGAGCTGGCCAGGTCTCCGGCATCGTCAGCATTCAGGGCGGGGAGCACTTCTTGGATGGGAGATTTAGCGTCGCCAAGAGCAGTCTGTGCAAAGCCCTGGAGGTGGGACCTTCCTTCAGCGATAGGTGATAGTGGAGCTCTCGGGGGCATCGAAGGGTGTGCCCTGCCCGATGCGCCCCAGTTTTGCGGGGACAGCATTGACCACATGGTGTGGGACGGGAACTGAGCCCCTCTGGCTGCACCTGCAGGTCTGTTACCGCCGGCGCGGCCACAACGAGATGGACGAGCCCATGTTCACGCAGCCACTCATGTACAAGCAGATACACAGACAAGTGCCTGTGCTGAAGAAGTACGCGGACAAGCTCATCGCCGAGGGCACGGTCACCCTGCAGGAGTTCGAGGTGGGCAGGCGGGCTGCGTGGCCACCCAGGGCAAGCCTCGGGTGGGGGCCCTGGGGCGGTTGCAGATGTTACCAGCTCAGTGCTAGGGACTCAGGATTTAAAGATGTAGTGAATATGGTCTTTGTCTCCAAGTGTCCCCAGTTACCAAAGGGGACAGAAAACTAAGGATATGATTATAGCTGGGTGAAACACAGCACTGCGATGTGGGGGAAGCCCAGCCATGGGCAGGAGTCCAGGAAGGCTTCCTGTAGGAAGTGGCCCTGAGCCGGGGTTGTCCCCACAATTATCTGTGACGCGTTGGTCCTCCTGCCTTCAGGGAGCTCTGAGAGTAAGGACTGCGAGTCTTCCCTGGGTCTCCCCCAACCCCTTGCCAAGCACACAGCAGGCCCGCCTAACCTTGGGGTACCTGTCCGAGATCCCCCTGAACTCTGAGGCTTTGGCCTCTAGCCAAAGACAGAGCGTTCCAGGGTCCCTGCGTCCATTCAGACCTTCATCCTGATTGCAGGAAGAAATTGCCAAGTACGACCGGATCTGTGAGGAGGCTTACGGCAGGTCCAAGGACAAGAAGATCCTGCACATCAAGCACTGGCTGGACTCCCCCTGGCCCGGTGAGTGAGCGCGTGTGGCTCGGAGGCGCCCCTGGGCCTCAGGGCCTGGTGCTGGGACCAGGACTGGAATAGCCCTGGTGAGAGCGGCCACTGCCCAGCACAGAGGCTAAGACCTGTGTCCTTGAGACTCCCAGGCTGTGTGGGGACGAGTTCTGCAGGTCCAGGATGGCATCGCCCTCAGAGCACGTGTGGCCGGTGCCTCCTGGAAAGGGCGGCCGGGCCAGGTCGGGGAGGAAGCCCTGGAGGCAGGCGCTCAGGCCAGATGTGCTAGCTGCGTCTCTGCGCTCTGTTCTGCGCTCAGAGGGCCTCCCTGTGGGGCAGGCTAGGTCGGCTGTGACCCTGGGGACCAGGGGCCGGCGTGGGAGCTGCAGATGTGGCTGTCCAGCTGCTGGGGGTCCCAAGGTGGGCTCAGGGTGAGTCCAGGTGCTGGCGGTGCTGTGAAGCTGAGGGCCCCTTAGGCCCAGGGGACAGGCTGACCGGGGACCAGAGCCACCGCCGCAGGGACTTGGATGGAGCTTCTCTCCCTCAGGCTTCTTCAACGTGGACGGGGAGCCCAAGAGCATGACGTGCCCGGCCACAGGCATCCCTGAGGACGTGCTGACCCATATTGGCAACGTGGCCAGCTCTGTGCCCCTGGAGGACTTTAAGATCCACACAGGTGAGGCTGTACAGGCTCCAGCACCGGCCACTGTCCCAGTGCCAACACCGTGCCTGGCAGGGAGGGCAGTTGGGATGCCAGGGGAGGGGCATGGCATGTCCCTGCCTGGCCCCTTGGCAGGTCAGCGTGGCTGTTGGAGCCTCGTCTGTGCTCCTGTGAGATGCCTGTGGCAAGGGCTCCTCTCAGGGTGGGCGCTTGGAGTCAGGCAGGTACGGATGCCACGTTCGCAGCCAGGTGCCAGCGACTGGTCTTAGGTCAGCACCTTGGATTTTCCAGATGCTTTTGCCAGGGCATGGCTTGTCCAGGCGTAGAGCAGGAAGGCAAGAGCTTCCCGTTGGGGGGCGGTGGGTCTGGGCTGTGGGCAGGACTCTGCAGGCAGGGAGGACACAGGCTTGCTGGTGCCTGGGTGACGGGGGCAACCCCACCCCTCTGGGGCTCCTGGGCTGTGGGTGCTCACTGCACCCCCCTCGCCCCTGTAGGCTGCGGCCACTGTGGTCTTTGCTTGGGAAGTCTGGAGGCCCCGTGGCTGTACTGGGGCACTGTGTACCCCCTGACCAGCACACAGCCATTCCAAGGGGGTTCCTTCACAGTGTGCACGGAAGCCCAGGACTGAGGCACCCGCTGATGGCATCTGGGCTGAGCACCTGCTCTGCGCCCATGTCACAGCTGGTTCTGTGCGCGTGTGGGGCCGACCGGAGCGTGGCGTAACAGCACAGGCCAGCAGACCCGGTTCAGATCCCAGCACCATGGCATTTGTGTGGTCTTGAACAAATGACTTCACTCTTCCGAGCCTCGGTCTCCTCTCCTGGAGGGTGGGGAGTCTGCCTCCGCCATGGGGTGGCTTTGTGTCAGGGCAGTGTCCGGCACAGGGAGGCCAGCCCCTCGTGTTGGCTGTGGGGGGAGCCTGGTGCTGGGCCAGGGCCCTGCCCCGTGGGAGGTGTGCACTGGGCACATATGAACCCTCCCCAGGCCCCACGACTGTCCCAGGCGGGTTGCCAGGCCCCCATGGTCCTCAGCCAGCCCTTCCCTCCCGCAGGCCTCTCTCGCATCCTGCGGGGCCGCGCAGACATGACCAGGAGTCGGGCAGTGGACTGGGCGTTGGCGGAGTACATGGCCTTCGGCTCCCTGCTTAAGGAGGGCACCCACGTGCGGCTCAGCGGGCAGGACGTGGAGAGGGGCACGTTCAGGTGAGGGCAGGTGGTGTCCTGGCCCAGGGCCTTGGCCTTGTCCCCATCGAGCCCACTCAGGAGTTCAGAGTCAGCATGGGAGATCTGGAGTGGGAGCCGGCCCTTCCTCCTCTTCCTGGACCTGGGGGACCCCAGAAAGGGCCCTTGTCTGGCTGAGGTCTTCACTGGTAATCACATCAGCAGCCCCAGCCTCTGCCCTCAGGCCAAGTCATCAGAGGACCACTGGGCCACCTCTCTGACCCCCACGGGGGCAAGTACGCAGAGCTGACTGCTGGGTCCAAGCTGTCAACTGGTATCAAGTTTGTGGTCATCTCTGGTCCTCAAGATCTTTTTTTATGCATGTGCGTGAACTGCTATCAAGCTAGCGTTCCCTGCTTTGTTTGCAGTTGAGTTTTTGAATCCAGATGGGGATTTATACTTGCCAGTTGTCCACGTCACATCTCCTGGTCGGGGACCCTAAGTGTTTTGGATCCTGACTCGGTCAGATCCACGTATGTTACTGAGCCCCAGGGTGTTGTGGCTTCCAGGATGCAACAACTTGGCTTTCTCATGTCCTGGTTGCTCAACCCGGCTGGCCTTGCTCCAGCCTGGGGCCCAGGTGGCTGCGCTGATGCACTCTGAGCTGCACGTCATCCTTGCCAGGCGTGGGCTTCCCCTAGGTGGCCCTCCTTGCTGTGCCAGCCTCGGCTGCACGGCATTCCTGCCTCCTGAGCTGGGAAGGGCAGGCGAGATGGTAAAGGGGCCAGCAGGGTGTACAGCGGGACAGTGCCCCGGGGTGTGACCTCCTAGAGTCTCAGGCTCCACCCAGCACCCGGGAGGTCTCATCTGGGCCCCTTTGTGGGTAAGAAGCTGAGACTCGGGGAGGTGCCACGGCTCGCAAGTCCTGCCCAAGACCCGCCCGTGCACTGCGTGTGGGCGCAACAGGCAGGGGCAGCCTGGAGGCCTTCCACGGCCTTCTTGGGTGCCGTCCCGTGGGACCCTGCAGGTTTCCTGGGACAGTGATGAAGGCTTGCTGCCTCCTGCTGCTGGCTGTCCTGCCGCGGGTGAGCAGGTGCCAGCCCGCCTGCCTGGTCTGTCTCTCCCCAGTCACCGGCACCATGTTCTCCATGACCAGGAGGTTGACCGCAGGACGTGCGTCCCCATGAACCATCTCTGGCCTGACCAGGCCCCCTACACCGTGTGCAATAGCTCCCTCTCGGAGTACGGAGTCCTGGGTGGGTCAGAGCTCTGCCTGCAGGTCAGGTGGGCCCTGGGACTCCTGGGGACCAGAGATGGGCCAAGGTCAGGGCCTAGGAGAGGCCGGAGAGGCTCGGAGGCCCCTGGCAGGGGCAGGTCCGGGGATGGCCCTGAGGGTTGTGGTTGGGCTGCCCCAACCTGAGGCCGTGTGGACGATGAGATCTCTCCCATCTGGGCCTCGCAGGGATCCCAGCCGGGGGGCCCTGCTTGCCTCGAGGGGGACTCTGTGGGTACCGGAGCCCCTTCTCTAACACCAGCCACACTGGGCCCAGATGGGGAGCAGCAGAGTCCACCACGGCCACAGCCGCCGGCTGTCCCCCATCCTGGCTCGGCCGTCCCCACACTCCTGAGCCCCATCTTGCCTCCTCTGCCCTGCATCCCAGCAGCCCTGCACCGCGGTGCCGTCCCTGGGCCCTGGGCCCTGGGCCGTCCTGACAGTGACCCCTGTGCACACTCTCCCGGCTCGTTAGTGGGCTCGCTCCCTGCCTCGCTGCCTCCCCTGGAGGACAGCCAGCCCCTCCGGGAGACACCGCTGGGGCTGTTCCTGCCCTGTCTCCCCAGCAGCTCTGCATGTGTTTTGGGGCGTTCCTCTTGGCAGATGGTCCCTGCTGCTCCCCAGGATTTCTTTAGATACCCTGATTTAGATAAGGCTGGAGCTGGCCACGTGTGATGTCAGGGCTGAGGGTGGCCTCTCTAGCACGTTGCCAGCTCCCGGGAAGGGACGTGGTGCTCTTTGAGTCCCAGGGAATCCCTGGGCTCTTCCTGGCCTGTTGGGAAGGATGGGCGGGAGCAGGGAGGGTGTGCTGAGACGGGGCTGGGTTTGACTGGTGACAAACCCACTTGGTGACAGTGTACAGCAAGCTCTATCTCGGTGTCTTCTGTTTAGGCTTTGAGCTGGGCTACGCCATGGCCAGCCCCAACGCCCTGGTCCTCTGGGAGGCGCAGTTCGGCGACTTCCACAACACGGCCCAGTGCATCATCGACCAGTTTATCAGCACCGGCCAGGCCAAGTGGGTGCGGCACAACGGCATCGTGCTACTGCTGCCCCACGGCATGGAGGGCATGGTGAGGGCCGCGGCGGTGGCTGGTGGCCCAGTGGGCTCCGGCAGCCTGGGATTGGTGGGATGGACACTGGCCCCTTGCTGCGTTGGGTGGTAGATGCCTTCCAGAGCCCGGGAGCACCTGGGCCTGCATACCTGTGTGTTGCAGCTGCTGAGATGACGATGACACTAGCAGCAGAATTGGCTGCCACGTGAGAGAGCTTACTGTGTGCCAGGCACTGTTAACACCTTCTCTGTGCGTTAACTCTTGCAGTCCATGCAACAACCTAATGAAGTAGGTCCTGTTCCCACTTTCCAGAGGAGGAAAACTGAGGCACAGAAAGGCGGGGTAGCTTGCCCAAGGTCACACAGCCAATAGCTGGGGTTTGAACCTACGCTGTACGATACTGCCTGTCCTCGGGCCCCTCCTCCGTACCTGCCTGTGCGGCCACACTCGGGATAGAGGGGAGGTGTGCAGGCAGGGTGCACCCTGGGGTGGGGAGGAAGGAGCAGAGTGTCATATGATGCCACCTCCTAGGCATGTGGCCTGACGAGGGGCAGGAGACAGGCCGGGGACAGGAGGAGCTGGCTGTGCCAGCGCAGGGCAGTAGGGTGGGCTCTGTGACCCAGGGCAAGGCCTTCTGCACCCATGGGTGGTCATGCATGTCCCTAAGGTCCCACTCAGCAGGGACTGGCCGTCTGGTTGGGACTCAGCGGCACCATGTCCCCACGTGGCACGTTCGGTTCTGTGCACTCCACGCACCTCGGGCTGTGGCGTCCTCACGACACTGGGAGCTCTGTGAGGAGAGCAGTGACCTGCCCGAGGTTGCCCTGCCGTGAAAGTGGCTTCTCGGGAGGTGGCGCGTGGGCCAGGCTGGGTGCGGAGGGCGGGGCCGGCCGGTGCCTGTGGTGCTGGGTCCTTGGGCTGCCCCCACCAGGGGGGTGGCTGGTGGCCGTGGGACAGCCATCTCCGTCCCTCGGGAAGCCAGCCTGGAAACAGCAGAGAGGCCCCGCGGCGAGGCCCAGGCGGGCCGGGTCTGCCCGCTCCGGCTGCGGGGCTGCGGGTCGTCCCTCGTCTCCCCGCGCCCTCCCCGTCTTCATCCGTGGAGGGAGGGCAGGGTGTCTCCCCGCAGGGCTGCTGTCGCGATTAGTGAGTGGTGCAAGTGGGGTCCCTAGAACTGTGCCTGATGCACAGCACGCATTAAGTCATGGCAGCCGCTGTTCCAGAATGTTCCGGAGAAAGAGTGTCTCAGCGTGGGCCCTTTGCTTTTCCTCCCACTCTGCACATTCACACGCCACTCGCCGGCCCTGGCAGACCTCACTGCGGGGGTGCCCGTCCTGCTCTTCCCCTGCGGTCCTGGTGCTTTCCCGTGGTTCACACTCCAGAGTGAGGGCACCTCCCCTGAGAAGCCCTCCAGACTCTGCCCTGAGCCTGGGGCCCCTGCGTCTGTCCTGTGTCTGTCCGGTGGGGGCCAGCCGGGGCCATGGCGTTTGCTTTCAGGGCCCAGAGCACTCCTCGGCGCGGCCTGAGAGGTTCCTGCAGATGAGCAATGACGACTCAGACGCCTACCCCGTGAGTGCTGCCCTCCGTGCCCAGGACGGGGGTGCGCCCTGCTGTGCCCACAGGGGCAGGGGTCCCGGGCGTGGTGCAGCAGGCGGCCACCCCCAGCCACCCCCGTCCCGTCCCCGCAGGCGTTCACCGAGGACTTCGAGGTGAGGCAGCTCTACGACTGCAACTGGATCGTGGTCAACTGCTCCACGCCGGCCAACTACTTCCACGTGCTGCGCCGCCAGATCCTGCTGCCCTTCCGCAAGCCGGTAAGCCTCCGCCCCGTGCGGCGCCAAGGCGGGGCCGTGGCCGGGCGGGGCAGCTGGCAGCCGCGCGTGTGTTTCCCTTCCAGCTGATCATCTTCACGCCCAAGTCTCTGCTGAGGCACCCAGAGGCCAAGTCCAGCTTTGACCAAATGGTATCCGGTACGTGCCTGGCCTGGGCGTGTGGGGCAGCCCACCTTGGGGTGGTGGCCCGTGGAGCGGCTTCTGCTCCTGGGGCTCTTCCCTCCTCCCTGCTGTCTGTGGCTCTGCTGGCCCCGCAGCAGCCCCTGGCACAGTCCCCACCAGCCAGGGGTTGGGAGGTTGGCGTGGTGGCCGGCCGAGGCAGGCCAGTTCGGGTCACTTGGGCTGAGCTCCGGGGCCAGAGGAGAGCACTGGGTCCCCCTTAGACCCTAGCAGGGCTGGCCGAGGCCTGTCAGAGGTCTGCCAGGCTTGCAAGGCACTCAGTATCATTCATTCATCTGTCTACTTTTTAAATTCACGAGCCAAACAGACATTATTGGTCCTGGGGACCTGGTGTCCCCTCCAGTAGCCCTCAGCCTCCTTTGCCTGGGAGTCAGGGGTCAGATAAAATACCTGAAGGTGCTGAAATTGAGATGTGACTCAGGAGAACCAGAGAGAGACAGGTGTGAGCCTGGCCGAGCACATCTTGGAAAATGGTCCTGGGCCGTAGGGGAGGGCCAGAGGCTGCCAGGAAGGGCCTCAGTGTGGCAGGCCTTGGTTTTGTGCCTGTGCGTGTTTGGCTGTCCCCTCTGGTATGGGTGGCAGCTGCAGTGGCAATTCAGAGCTCTGGCCTCAGGACTGGACCTCTGGGCTGACTCCCTGGCTTTCCTCCTGGGCCCTGGCAGCCGTTCACCCTCTCTGCCTCAGCGTGGGGACGCAGGGATGTGGGGACTCTACAGTGGCCTCCTGAGAGGTTTGCAGCATGCTTGACCTGGTGCCTGGCATGTGGCGTGAGCTCAGGAAGGAAAAGTGGACAGGCTTGGAGATGGAGGCTCGGCTGCAGGGTTGAGTCAGGAGGACCTTGCGGCGGCCTCCTGTGACAGCTGCTTGGTGATGGGGGCCAGAGTGCCATGCAGGTTTGGGGCAAAGGATGATGTCATCAGATGGGTCCATCTTGTCACCTTCTCTGTTTCCTTCAAGGGCCATCCCCCTGGTACCACACTACCCGTCCCCTTAAACGGTGCTGCTCCCAGGGCTCTGCCCTTGGCTACTTCCCTGTTTCCATTCCTCTTGCTGTGACATCTCAGGGTGTCATCTGCCCCGCTCCACCTTTTGATCAAGAGATGCCCACTGTGGCCACAGGTTCAGAGCGGGGGTTAGTCTTAGTGGCCAAGGAGAGCCTGGGCAGGCGGGCCTGTTTCCTGAGCTGTCGAGCCCCTCTGGGTACCCACGCCCCGTCGCTCTTCCAGGGACCAACTTCCAGCGGGTGATTCCTGAAGATGGGGCCGCGGCGCAGGCTCCCGAGCAGGTGCGGCGGCTCATCTTCTGCACGGGGAAGGTGTACTACGACCTGGTGCGGGAGCGGAGCAGCCAGGGCCTGGAGCAGCAGGTGGCCATCACGCGCCTGGAGCAGGTGCGCCCGAGCCCCTCGCATGGGCAGAGTGGGGGGCAAGGCCCCATCGCTAGCCCCGGCCCTGGGCAGCGTGCCGGGCAGGCCAGGGCGGGGGCCGGTGAGGGGTGGGCAGGCCCCGTGGCTCCCGTCCCGGGGCCCCGGGCACACCGCCCCGCCCTGACTATGTTCCTCTCCGTTCCTGCCTCCCCAGATCTCTCCCTTCCCCTTCGACCTGATCAAGCAGGAGGCAGAGAAGTACCCCGGCGCAGAGCTGGCGTGGTGTCAGGAGGAGCATAAGAACATGGGCTACTATGACTACATCAGCCCGCGCTTCATGACCATCCTGAGCCGCGCCCGGCCCATCTGGTACCAGCCTGGGGCGCCTCTGCTGGGCCTGCCCAGGGCTCTCAGGCCCCGAGGCCCTGTTTTGGCTCTGCCCGCCCCATGGGCTGTGCCTCCCGGAACTGGCCATTGCCCTTCTCTGAGCCGCATTTGAGAACTGAGCCGTTGGAGCCCACAGTCCCTGCCGACTGTGTGTGCTCCATCCTTGGCGGGACGACTTCCCATCGGGACGGAGCATCGTCAATGCCACTTTACAGAGAGCAAACCTCTGTGCTCGTTCTGTAGCCAGAACTGAATCAGAGAAGCTGCTGCACGTCCCAGACCTCCGTAGGCCAGCTCTGTGGCCCCGGGGGGCCTTAGGCTCTTCAGCTCTGTGACAGGGTGATGCCGAGCTTAGACTCGGAGCACGTATAGTCCCGTGAGGTGCTCGGCGCATAGTGGATGCTCAGTGTTGGCATGGGTCGTCCTTGGGAAGGCAGGGAGGGGCGTGAGCAACTCATGAGGAGCTCCGAGGAGCATTTGCCCCCAAATTAGGGTTGTGGCCTCATTTGTTGTCCTCATGGACAAGTCCAGTGACACAGGGGTGACAGTTTCTCCTCCCGTTCTGTGGCTGGGTAACAGCCTGGGCCAGGCCCTGCAGCTCTCTGGGAGTGGTGCCGGGGCTGAAAGGCTGGGCCCTCGGCTTCGCCGTCGACGTTCCTCAGATGCCGCCCCTGCAGTCCTGGGTGGGTGCGGACCCGGCCCTGCCCTGCCCTTAGCCCGCCTCTCTTCCTCCAGGTACGTTGGCCGCGACCCAGCAGCAGCACCAGCCACGGGAAACCGCAACACTCACCTGGTGTCGCTGAAGAAGTTTCTGGATACTGCCTTCAACCTCCAGGCCTTTGAGGGCAAGACATTTTAGAGCTGGGCAAGGCCGGCTGTGGGGTCAGCTGGGGACCCGGGTGGCGAGGGGCAGGGGCTGCGGGAACCCAGGGTGAAACAGGCTCTCGCAGCGGGTGAGGCAGAGAGCAGGCCCTCCTGGCTTGGGCGTCGTGCCATCCTCAGCCTTCACGTTCGTCTCAGGACCTGTCAGGGCTGAGGAAGCCGAGGGGTCTGATGGAGAGGACGTGGTTCTGGAGTGTTCCCCCAGCTGCTCTGATCTTTCCGGAATTTCTTATGTGGCGTCTCCATCTGTGTTTATGTCTCAAGACACACACCCGGGAGCCCTGCGTCTTTGGTCTGTCCCGTCCTGGCAGGTCTGGCCGCCACACCCCATTCTTGTTCTCCTGCAGATGCAAAGCGATGTTGTCTTTTGTGCTCTTAGAAATAGGCGTTTCAGCAATAACAGCCGGATGAAGCAGAACCACGTGGGCCGATTTATATGTGCTCTGTTTTATGGGGCGTGTCCGATGAGATGTGTCAGCTTCTGTGTGAAATGCAGCCAACAGCTCATGGGTACCAAAGTAGGAAACCAAATAACAGAAATAAAAAAAATGCTTCAGAGAGATTTGCTGTTTTCATTTCATACTGTAAAATCCCAGGAGAGGCAGATGCTTGAGGCGGGGAGTGGGGGGGAAATCATGGCGGGGATAAAACAACCCACCTCCGTGGGAGAGTTTGCCTTTGAGCACCAGCGAGTGTTTGCAGATCCGTTGGCTTCCCCACTCCGGAGCCTTTTGTTGGTTGTGCTGCCCTGGGAAGATGCTGAGGAAGCCGCAGTAGAGGAGGGACGTTTGGCTTTCAGCGCGTCATTTGTTCATTTATGCCCTTCTTGGAGCACTTTCTCTGCGCTAGGTGTCGGGGCCGGGGTGCAGGAGTCGAGCTGGGGCGACGTGCACACAGCCTGGTTCGCTGGGCTGTGAGCCGCGTTGGCAGTTCTGGAGTTGGCGGCGGTGCTGCAGAGTGCCGTGCCAGTCAGGGAAGGCTGACTCGAAGGAAGCAAGAGGGAAACAGATGAGCCTTGGTGGAGCAGATGCGGAAATGCTGACCATGGGGGGGTGGCTCGGGGGCAACCTAAAGGAGCAGTTGGCTTGAGCTTGAACAGGGGAGTGTGAAGTCTCATCAGCCTCCAAAACAATTTGTTGGGGTACACCTCGAATCCTGCCTCGGGGGCATTCTAGGTGGCAGAAAGTAAAATATTTACATCCCCCATTCGGTGTATCTGCTCCGCCCTGGGCCTTCTGCTGGACATTATGCATATATAACCTTCACCGTGGCTTTGCATGTTGGGAATGTGCCCATTTTACAGACGAAGAAATCGAGCTCCATGTAGTTATTTGCCCAAGGTCACTTGCTGAGGAAGTGGTGGTTTTGGACTTGGCCTCTGTCCACAAGACCACATGGCTTCCCTTGGGAAAGAACTCTTCCCGTGTCGTGCATTCCTGGCCCTGTGGAGATCCAGTGCAGCCTTGCTGCTGGCGCAGGAAGGCTGCAGACAGGCTGGGAGGGGCCCCCTGCAGGGGGAGGAGCAGCCCCCATCACCAAGGTGAGGGAAGCCAGCCACAGAGAGAAGGGCTCCAAACCCTATACACGTAAGCACTACTGTGGGAAATAAAATGAGCTCTTGGAACAAATAAGGCTTTAAATGAACTATAGTAACTTCAGAGGGCAAGGAGAATATTGCCACTACGAAACAACAGCAAACTATTTAAAAACTAATTAGATATTTTGAAAACATGAAATATTGCCAAAATAAAAACTTCAATAGATGGTTTGAGTAGCAGGGTGAAATGCAAAATAGTAAGTTTGGAGCTAAGGCCAAGGAATTCTCCCAAGAAATGAATGAAGATACATTTTTAAAAATTCTTTAAAGAGATGTGGGGAGCATAGAGAGTTCCCAGCTCTGACATGCATCTAACAGGACTCCCAGAAGCGGAAGACACGTGGATCCTTGTGGTGATGCCTTTTGCCTGTCTCAATCAGTATGTGCTGGTTGTGATTATTCTAGAGTTTTGCAAGATGGTATCATTGGAGGAAAAGACTACATGTGATGTAGTTCTTACAACTACATGTAAATCTACAGTTATAGCAAATAAGAATGTTTCATTAAAAAATGAATTGTTTATGTTATTGAGTTGTAACAGTTCCTTATATAGTCTGGAAATAAGTCTTTTATCATATCTATATATTTGCAAATATTGTCAGCTTATGGCTTGTATTTTAATTTTCTCTGAAAGATATTTATTTTCACGAAGTCCAATTAATCATTTTTAATGGTTTGTGTGTTGTGACTGAGTCCGCTCCGGTTGCTATAACATAGTACCATAAATTGGTGGCTTATAAACAACAAAGGTTTATTTCTCAACAGTTCTGGAGGCTGGGAGATCTAAGATCCGGTGTCCTTCTTGCTGTGTCGGCACAAGGGGGAGAAGCAAACACACCCCCCGGGGCCTGTTTTATAAGGACACTTCCTGTTCACCAAGGCCCCACCCTCATGACTCACCTCCCAAAGGCCCCACCTCTGTATACCATCACCTTGGGAGTTAGTATTTCAACATACGAATTTTGGAGAACACATTCAGACCATGGTGGTGTCGTAAGTAAAAAATTTTTTTTAACTTACTGTCATAAAGATTTTCTCCTGTATTTTCTTCTAGACAGATGATAGCTTTGTCTCTTAAGTTTATGTCTATAAACATACATTTTAAGTTATTTTGTATATGGTGTGAGGCGAGGGTCAAGATTTATTTTTTCCGGTGCAATGCTCAATTGATCTTGCACCATTTGTTAAAAAGACTATCCTTTATTCATCGAATTAACTTAACACCTTTCTGTATGTGTATGTTGTCAATTACATAGCACTGAAAATGATAAAATATGTATAACACCAGTACGTTGAAAGCATAAAATATCACTAGACAATAAAGCATAAAAGAAGATCAAATAATGTAGAATTATACCATATTCACAGATCAGAAGGCTTAATGCTGTGAAGAATCAATTCTTTCCAAATTGATCTATAGATTCTATACAATCCCCATCCAAATTACATCTAGCTGTTTTATAGAAATTGACAAGTTGATTCTAAAATTTATATGTAAATGCTTAGATAGCCAAAATAACTTTGTAAAGGAAGAACATAGAAGACTTATATTACCTAATTTCAAGATTTATTATAAAACAATAATAAACACTTGAGATTTTGATTGGTATTGTGTTGAAGCTATATATCAATTTCAGGAGGAATGATACCTTTCAGTCCATGAGTATGTTCTGTATCTCCATTTATCCATATCTTTTGAAATTACACTCTGCCATGTTTTGTGGTTTTCAGTGTACAGGAATAACATATATTTAGCTAAAGTTATCTGTAAATATTTCAATTTTTAAAGCTACCATAAACAGTATTTTTAAAATTTCAATTTCTAATTGTTCATTGTTAGTGCATTGAAATACAATTGATTTTTATATATTGAGACCATGCCTACTGGTTCCAATAGTTTTTGAAAAATAGACTCCTTTGGATTTCCTATAGAAATCATATCATCTGCAAATAGAATTTTATGTCTTCCTTTGCAATCTTTATGCTTTTTTTTTTTTCCTTACTGCACTGGCTAGCAACTTATATAATATGTTGCATAGAAGTTGCCTATTCTTAGGGGGAAAGCATTTGATTTTTCATCATAGGTATGATGTTAACCAAAGTTTTTTCTTGGATATTCTTTATCAGGTTGTGCAAAATTTTTCTATTCCTGTTGCCAAGGGTTTTTAACAAGGAATGGATGTAGGATTTTGACCGATTTGTTTCTTGTCTATTAAAGTGAATATAGTTTTTCTTTTTTAGTCTTTTAATATGGTGGATTACATTGGTTGACTTTCGAATATTAAGTGAACTTTACATTCCTGGGATAAACCCACTTGGTCATAATGCGTTAACTTATTTTATACGTTGATGGATTTGATTTGCTGAGATTTTGGTTAGGACTTCCGCATCTATGTTTATGAGAGATATTGTTCTGTAGCTTTTTTCTTATAATGTCTTTGTCAGGTTTTGGTAACAGTTGGGAAGTGTTCCATCATCTCTTATTTTCTGGAAAAGATTGCATAGACATGGTATTAATTTTTCTTTAAACATTTAATAGAATTAACCAGTGAGGCTACCTGGCCCTGGAGTGTTTTTTTGTTTGTTTGTTTGTTTATTTGTTTTTTGTGGAAAGGTTTTAAACCATGAATTCAATTTTTAAAGATAAATTTAGGGCTATTTGTGTTATCTGTTTTCTCCTGAATGCATTCTTACAGTTTTTTTGTCTGTTATGAGCCAAATTGTGTCCCCTAAATTCAAATGTTGAAGTCCTTACTGCCAGTACCTCAGAATGTGGCTATGTTTGGAAATGGGGCCTTTAAAGGGGTGATTATATTAAAATGAGGTAATTACAGTGGGCTCTAACCCAAAATGACTGGCATCCGTGGAAGAAGAGGAAGCTGAGACACAGACACACTCAGGGGAAAGACCACGTAAAGACGCAGAGACAAGACATCCATCTACAAAGGAGAAAGGTCTCAGAAGAAAACACCTTGCTGATACCTTGGTCTCAGACTTCCAGGCCTTAGAATTGTGAGAAATTGGGAGAAATTCTGTGGTACTTTGTTAGGGCTAGAAAATTAATACAGGATTTTTCAAGGAATTTTTCCATTTTAGTAAGTTGTTGAATCTATTAAAATAAAATTGTACCTTATTGTTCTTTCAGTGTCTGTAGGCTCTGTAGTAATGTCTCTTCTTTCATTCCTGATTTTGGTAATTTGTGTCTTCTCTCTTTTTTTTCTAACAAGTCTGACTAGAGTTTATCAATTTTTTGGATCTTCTCAAAGAATTCACTGTGAGTTTTATTAATTTTCTCTATTTTTTTCATCTTCTGTGTCATTGACTTCTGCTCTCATCTTTATTATTTCTCTTCTGCTTGTTTTGGGATTTATTTACTCTTACTTTGTTTCCCTTCTGATAAGAGTCACATCCCATTAATTTCTCCCTACTTTTGGTTGACCTCTAGTGCCTCAAACAGTTGTTCTTTTAACATTTTGTCCAGAGTTTGTAAATGTTATCAGCAGAAGAGTTAATCTGATACGAATTCCTCTCACATTATAGGAAGCTGTTCCTTAGAACCACCATCTTTGAGGGATGATTTGGCAATATCTATTAAAAATCTAAATACCTCCATTTCTTTTTTTCCATCCTAGAGATATTCTTATACATGTGCATATAGAAATGAGTACATTTTTCATTTCAGCATTGTTCAAAATAATGAAATAAATAAAAATCCTAGATGTTCTATAGCAAGGGTTGGCAAACTTTTTCTGTAAATAGTAAGTAATTTGGGCTTTGTAGGTAGCAATGTCTTAGTCTGTTCAGGAAGCTATAACAAAAATACTATGAATTGGCTGGCTTATAAACAATAGAAATTATTTCTCAGTGTTCTGGAGGCTGGGAAGTCCAAAATCAAGGTGCTGATAGATTCGATGTCTAGTAAGGGCCTGCTTTTTGGTTCATAGACAGCTGTCTACTCACTGTGTCCTCACATGGCAATTGGGGTGAGGGAGCTCTGTGGGGTCCCTTTTATAATATCACTAATCTCATTCATGAGGGCTCTACCCTCATGGCCTAATCACCTCCCCAAAACCCTACCTTCACATACCATCACACTGAGGATTAGGTTTCAGCATGTGAGTTGTAAAGCACACAGACATTCGGTCTATAGAAAGCAACAACTCACCTCTGCTGAGATAATGCAAAAGTAGCCACAGACAATACATAAATGAATATGCATAGCTGTGTTCCAATAAAACTTTATTTGTGGACTCTGAAATTTGAATTTTGCATAATTTTCATGTGTCACAAAACATTCTCTCTTTTTGAAAATATTTTTCAACCTCTTAAAATATATTAATAAAA